>JAHBMJ010005752.1:0-57500 GCA_018398765.1 Chromera velia | reverse complement strand
TTTCTCATACACCACGGAGCAGGTCAGTCAGTCAGTCAGTCGGGCAGAGAGACGATCTGATGCATGCAGACGGATTGAGCTGATCATTCAATACGGGAGGGCCATCATTGGCAATCAGAGATTCATGCAGGTGGGGGAACAAAGGGCCCGCCCAAGCCTCTGAGTCTGCCCATCAGCCTTAGACAAGCAGATAAGCGATGGAGCATGAGAGTAGGGAAGATATTCTTCTCTGTAACTTTTTTGAAGCCCCCTGCGACAAATGGATGCACGAGGGTAATGAAGAGTCCAGACACGAGTCTGTGATTGCAATCGTGTGGATGGGTGGATGAGTGGATGGATGGATGGATGGATGGATGGATGGATGGATGGACAGATGGATGAACGGATGGATGGATGGATGCATGGATGGATGGATGGATGGATGCATGGATGGATGGATGGATGGACGGATGGATGGATGAGTGGATGGATGAGTGGATGGATGGATGGACGGATGGATGGATGAGTGGATGGATGAGTGGATGGATGGATGGACGGATGGATGGATGGATGGATGCAGCCGTGAGGGTGAAGTGCCGAGACGGACTGGACCAGTCACCTTTGGGTCTTCAAGGTTGGTTGGGTCGTCTTGGCGTGCATGTATCCATGCATGCATTTGCTTTCCTTGCTCGTCTGTGTCAGTATTCTTTATGCTTGCCTTTGCCTTGGGCTTCATCAATTAATTCCTCCAACGTGCTTTTGCGGCAATTGTGGGAGCAAACTGTCACTGCAGAAGTACACAGCCTGGCATGAGGCAGATGGGGCAGATGTACTTGACGCGGCATGCAGAATATTTTTAGAGGGACCACTTCGTGAAGCTTTCATTTCAATCTGAGCGATCGATCGATCACACGCAATCAAAAAGGGAGGGAAGACTTTGCAAAGAAGGGAGCTGATGTGTAATTAAGCTGTGATGAGTCTGAGAATGTACCTGCAGGGAGAGAGAATTTCACCGAGAAGGCGACAGAAGAGCTCTCAAGTCGCTTGGGCCATGCAGACAGGTTGGTTGGTAGTGTGTGTCTCTCTTTCTCTTCTCGATCGGTACTTCTTTCTCTCCCTCTCTCTCCCTCTCGGTGTGTGTGTGTGTGCGTGTGTGTGTAGCATAGACGACGCTTTCTGGTCGTCATTCAGTCTCCATCTCATGCATTTCTCTCTCTTGTGTTCTCACCTGAATGCCCGGATGCAGGCCGGAACATTACGTCTGGTGCCTCGACGGGGCGTTCACAAATCTTCCTTTTGTCGACTGCATGAGTCAGTTTGTCTTTCTGTCTTGTCCANGGGGGGGGGGGGGGCAGCGGTACCCCAAATCCCTCCTGCCTTTTGGTTTGCCTGTTGAAGCAGAAAGCTGCACAGGACGATGGAAAGAAAGAGCGATACAGCGAGGTGATATGAGAAATAAAACGAAAGGAGGAAAGAAAAGAGAGAATCTCAACGATGACATCGAAGAGAGAAACGGCCCACAGACTCCACAAGCCGTTCTTGGCCTTTGCCTCTGTGTGTGTATACGGCCACCCCATTCTCTCATGAGGTGCGCCTGTTGATGACGTCCTACGACCTCTGTTTTGCGTTTTTTTGTGCGAGTGAGGTGCCAACTGGACTCAATTTTCTGCAATCCCTTCCACTCTTCCCTCCCTCCCTGCAATCATTTCATTCAGGACGGTGTCCACCCTACGAATTTACGGACAACGACAGACAGACGATCAGTGGTCCCGATGAGAAATTCTGGAATTACCAGTACGGTAAGTCGGTTTCTTGGTTCTTCGTCAGCCAACTCAGTGTTTGTTGTCATTTTTGAATGGAAGAGAAAGGAACACACTGACTGACAGACCGGCGGATGTTTTGTCCTGTTGGGCGATGCGTGGACGCGAGACGGCAGGAAGCAGCATCCTGCCCCTCTTTGCATCCTCTGTTCCTCTCTTCCTTTTCCTTTTTTCTGCCGTGATCCATCCAAAGCATGGAAGGAACAGAGCCTCGGACAGCGGCGATGAATCTTTGAATGTATGCAGGTACTTACAGTCACAGAAGCACTCTGGAAATTGAATGCTCCCCCGGAACGATTTCGGTCGGTACGTCAGTCGTTGACTGTGCGCGTATACGTTTGAGTACGCGTCTTGATTGCTCTTCGCATGGAGGGATACTCTGGTCTTGGTTGCTGGGGAGTGGGTAGCTTCGTGTCGAAACACTTTTTACTCACATCATCTTTCTGGACAGCAGCGTGTGCATTCTCCCTCTCATTTCACACACTTTGTGCTTGAGGACATCTTGTCATCCGCTTGTATCCCTTGCTCTCTGGTCTCGGTCCGCTTTCTTTTTCCCATTTTGTGCGTATGTTTTACTGTGTGTGAATAGGTGCGTGCATACGTGCATGCGATCACTGAAGACATGTGAGGAAGGGTAATGCCCCATGCACCTAAATGGACTCACTTGTCTTCTCTTCTCTCTCACTGCCTCTCTGATCCGCTCCGTGCAGGTCCTGCCGAAGCCGGCCGAACTGACGCAAGCCGAGATAGACGCCCACTCCGAAGACGAAGAAGTCGCTGCCAGCGGAAGGGAGCGGGTGACTGAGTTTCTCGCGAGTCTCGGAGACGAGATTCAAATCCTGGAGGCCCGTCAGAAACTTACAGCGTTGAAGAAGCTCGTTCAGACGCAACAAGGAGGGAATGCTGAAACACCAAAGGGAAGCATGCTCGTGCAGTCAAAAGAGACGCTCACCTGCATGGACGGATTCTGGAACAATCAGGGTATCAGATGCAGAAGTGAGTCATCTCCCGTTCGTTTCTGTCCCGTCCGTCCGTTCACTTGCTCTTTTTTCTCCTTTTTCCTTTGAGTCAGGCGTGATCGTGTTGCTACGAATACTTGTGCCTTCACTGAGAGACACCTCTCCCTCCCTTTGAATCCTCCATGCCCTCAAGCATCATTGTACAAAGCGCGTCATATGGTATCAGCATGTACACATTTTTGCTGCATGGTTTGTGCCAAAAGGCTTCAGATCACACAGACTTCACCGGTGTGTGTGTGTGTGTGTGTCCCTTGTTTTCTGGCACCCCGCGTGTTTTCTTTCACTGCCAGGCCGATGCGAGAATGTGCAGCTGACAGTTTCCACAAAAAATTATGAGTGCAGGTCTTTGCCCCGCTCCTGCGAAGATAGGACGATTCTCCTACTCAAGCCCCTCAACAAGTAAGTCCACAAACTTGGTAGATCCGAAAAAACGAGGTCTTGTTCTGTGAGTATAGTCTGCGATCCGAAGTGCATGTGAATTGACGGCAGCGGATTGTGACCACCTCTGTCTTTCGCCAAACTTGTGAACGCTCTCTTCATTCACACGCACGCCTGCATACATAAATCTACCCATCCACGAATGCAGAGCCCTATGAAGTCACGGAGGAGGGAGTGGAGATGTTCGTGCCCGAGACCAGAATTGACGTCTCTTGCAACATGCAGGGCGGGTCAGTCAGTCAGTCAGTCAGGTGGGCGGTTGGGTGCGTGGGTGGGTAGGTCTGTGGGCGCTTTGCTTTCAGCATTCAAAAGCCGACATTCCGTTTGCAGAGACAGAAGCAAGCAGATGAAACGAGTCAACCCAGCCTTCTATTAATATTTGCACGAAGCTTCCCGCTGTCCGTTCATAATCGTCCTTTGCCTGCGGTCCCACAAGATTCCTGTGTCATCAGCCCTTTATTGTTTGTCCCTTTGCTGCCTGTCACACATGCAGAATATTGAACTCATGATCGAATCTCCGCTGTGCTGCATGCAGGTACCTTCTGCACACACCAGAAGAAGAGGGAGAGGAGGGGGAACAAGCGAGGGTGAGTGCAACTGACAAGCTGAGCGACCCCCCAATTGGCTATGAGGATACAGGGGGGAAGGCAAAAGGGACTACACAGAAGAGCGACTGGAGTGACTGTGCAGAAGAGAATCTCTGAGTCAATGCAATAATACGGCAACAAGGAGATGACAGACCGCAATTACCGAATAGATGGAGACATTTATGGTATCTTTGTTTGTCTCTTTGTCTAATGTCATTTCTTTCTCCTCCCGATGCTTGGGTGCAGAGCGCCGGTGACTCCTCGATCTTCTGCAGAGACAGACGGTTTGAGATCCCGACCCTCGACTGCAAGAGTCAGTGAGTGAGTGAGTGACGTTGTCGAGGCAAATGAATCTGCGCAGAGAGCAAATGCCGCACCCCTTCCATGTTTTGTGCCATGAAGAAGTTGACTCGATCACGTGACGCACTCACTCCAGCTCATTGTCAGACACAACGACAGCAGTCGGGGTCCAATTCCCTTTCTTTTAATACATCGCTCACGATAAGTTCCCGAGTACGTACAGCTTCATACGTGCTGAAATTCAATGCTTTAAACGCCAGTCGAGTCTACACAGCCTGCGATTGATGAATGGACTCCTTTCATGTCTTTCTTAATTGCATGTGCCGTCAAGCAGAATCAGGTACCGAGCAGCTGATTCATTCCAGCTTCACGACTTGAGACACATGCAACGACCACACCCAAACCCTGATGAGTTTTCTTTCCATGCACTCACATTGGCTGTCCAGCTGCAGAAACTTGCTGAATGCTCTTAATTTCCTGTCTTTGTTGCTTATTGCAGAAACTTGCTATCCTGCCTGGAGGTTGTTTACTGGAAACAGGGAGCCTGAAGCGTCAGTCCGCAGAACACAATTCAGCTGCCTGGCTTGCACGTTTGGCTGAATGCAGAGAGATGCTTTCTAACCAATTCACAGATCAGGTGATCAAGTGCTAGGCCCATTGGCTGACCACTCTGTAGATCTGTTTCCGTGCTGACAGATCCATTCTACCTTCTGCCTTCTGCAGCTACTTAGGGTCAACGACGGAGACGCTCCATGGCACACAGCTGTTCTTCACTTGCGCCGAGGGCTATGAAGTGGTCAGCATGAAGCTGTACATGCTTTGGTAGGGTGTGAGTGGCTCAGGCTTGTTTCAAAATACAGCCACGGAAATGAGCAGAGAATTGAGACTCCCTCCGTGCAGTGTTCCTCTACTTCTTGCAGACCCAGAGCTGGAACAGCAAAGAGCCTCTTTCCTACTCCCAACGATTCTTGGGAGGCGTATCGCAAGCGTGGCTTTTGTTTTTTTCTTATGCTCTGTGCATATGTCTTCGCAGTGCTGCACAAAGGACTGCGGACTATTTATCGCTCCGCCTTCTTCAAGCTGCCTCCCCATGCACGTATGCAGATCACGGGAGACGACCCCAACCTCCTCGTGTGCGAAGACGGCGAGTGGAATGGCCTCAACATCGTCTGCGAAAGTGAGTGAGTGAGTGAGTGAGTGAGTGAATCATTCGGTATTTCTATGTGTGTGATAGAGAGTAAGTGCGTGAGTACTTGTGCAGGCTTGGAAAAGGGCGGGTGGGCGTTTCTTCTTGATAGCGACAGTCAAGGGAGAAAAGAGACCACTGTATGGCGCACAGAAGTGAAAAGAAAAGAGGGGAAGTCGCTGTGATTCACATTGAGAGGTTGTGGAGGTACGTGAAAAAGAAGACATCTTTTTCAAAGTAAGGTGTCGGATTTCTTCAGCGCCTTTGATGAATCCTTGCCCTCAGACTCCTCATCTGCATTCTGTTGATAATCATCGTGTCTGTCTGTTGCTTGCAGAACAATGCAAGTCCCTCCGGGAGCATCTGAAGAAACATGACCGCGATACGCTTGCACATACAGATGTGAGTGCCCAAGAGGAGTCTGTGACTCATGCAGTCCGACAGTGACGTCCCTTTCCACTAGCTGACTGATAGACGATTGCTCCGAATTCGTGTCTGCCCTTCATAGTTGCCCGCTTGGCTGTGTGTACGAATAAAAAGCACGTGAGAGAAAGTGAGAGTGTGAACATGCAAGCGACTGCAGTGCATGCTGATCAAAAAAAGAATTCATTCTTGCAAGGGGCATTTCCGATGCATGTGACGGGAGGGCATGGCGTCCTTCCTTTTCTGGTGGAAGGAACTGTTGGATGGGTGGGCACAATGCGCCGCCACTTGAATATTGAGTCACGAAAAAATACTGCAATCTCTGTCTTTCGACCGATTTCGTTATTTCTGCTCAACGAGTCAGCGACATTGAGACGAAGGAACAAACGAAGAGAGAACGGCTGTACATCATTGGTGAGCAGAAGGGGAAGCAATACTATGTTCCACATCAACACTGCATGCCCTCTTATTGCCTCCACTTTTCTGCTCTGATTGATCGCAGGAGGATGGGCAGTATATCTTCCCTTACCAAATCTGGGCCAACCCGGACAATCAAATGGACAGGACGGGTAGGCATTCTTCCTCTTCTTCTGTTTCTTTTTCTTTTTCGTTTTCTTCTTCTTCTTCTTCTTCTTCTTCTCCTTCTTCTTCTTCACACTGCTTTTTTTTGCCACCTGCAAGGTCCAACATTTGTTCATAAGTCCTCTTGCTCATCCATCCAAATCCTCTTCCCTTTAATTGTTGTAATCAGGCAATCTCGGAGGGACTCCTTTGCAGGCCTTCACTTCACCTGACCTTTGCAGACAGACTACCACCCTGGCTCTGTTTTGTCTGTCTGTCCATTTATGCATGCAGAGGTCCATATCAGCTGTGCCCCTGGGTTCTCTCCCCCTCTTGGCGAGAGGTTCCTGACGCAACAGACGATGAACTGCAGGTGAGAAGGGGGGTGAGGGACTGCACGCAGGAGGTTCTTCGAGGACACACGCATGCAGAGAGAGAAAGATTGTTGTTCTCAAGAAGAAAGAGAGGACACACACATGCAGAGAGAGAAAGATTGTTGTTCTCAAGAAGAAAGAGAGGACACACACATGCAGAGAGAGAGATTGTTGTTCTCAATAAGAAAGAAAGAAACGCAGACTATTGTTGCCTTTCTCGTCTTTTTCTCTTTTTGTCTTTGCTTCTTGCTTGATGCCCTGTGCGTGCACCTTATGTCTAGGTTTTCGGCATCCCGCCTGTCTCCAAGCGCGTCTGCGAAAGCTACAGGGCACAGCCGCTAGACTCGCTTTGCGCCAGTTTCAAAAAGTGTCTCTGAGTTGGTCCCTGTGCCCACCGACAGTTTGTGGATAATGCAAGGCTTCCTTGTGTCTTTCTTCTTCTTTCTTCTTCTTCTTCCTCTTCTTCTTCATCTTCTTCCTCTTCTTGCAGAGGGGGCCAGTACCCATCTGTGGCACTGCAATGCTTCAGTCAGTCTGCCCATATGTCTGAGCTTCAATTCTTTGGCATTCGATTTTCAACTCTGAAGGTTTCTCTGGCTTTTCGTATTTGTCTCTTGATGACATTCTCTCTCTCTCTCTCTCTCTCTCTCTCTCTCTTTCTCTCTCTCTCCGCCTCTCCCTTCGGGCACTCACCCTAAACTTTGTTCAGCAGACTCGGGAAAGAAAACAAAAAGAAACTGAGTTTGTTTTGTACTTCTCGTCTGCGCCTCTCTGCATGTACCTCTGCGTCTGCTGACTGGGAACTGCTTCCACTCCAACTTGAGCATATCCCCGATCATACCCCCATGCATCCTTCCTCCTTACCGCTCTGTGTGTGTGACGAGCTTCTGCTGCTTCTGCAGAAATGTGCGAGATCCCGTATGAAGCTCCCATCAGCCCTCAGTATCAGCCTTGGAACTCAGTCAGTCGAGCGTCGTCGACATCTGCTTCGTTCAATACGTCATCCGTGCTTCTTCTTTCAGCCCGTGTCGCTTTCC
Organism: Chromera velia; assembly: GCA_018398765.1. Classification (NCBI taxonomy): domain Eukaryota; family Chromeraceae; genus Chromera; species Chromera velia. The sequence goes on along the minus strand of JAHBMJ010005752.1, from coordinate 49,776 downwards.
AGATCGCCACAGGAGGGAAAATCAGCCTACTCTGCTTGGAACTAGGGGGAATTTGTCTTGCTGAGATTGGTCGGTGTCTTATTCACTGGAGAGAGTGGATTCTCCTTACTTCACGGGAGTGCTCACAATTCATCACACCCATTTATGTACGCTTGCAGGAGCGGTATTTGTTCATACAGCCACTAGACGCCAGCGTCAGCTATCCGTATGTGATAGAGAACAGCTTTCTTGACCAGAGAGCGAGCGTGGAAGGAGAAGAAAATCTCAACAAAATGAGACACGGGAGCTTCGTTACTGTGTCATGCAACGAGTAAGTGTGTGAGTGAGTGAGGAAGGAAGTCAGGGAGGTACTCAGAAGGGGAGGGGTGCAAGTAAGACCGAAGTATAGTTTGTCTAAGTCGCCTTTGTTTTGTTCTTTCTTCCCGTCTTGCTTCCGTCCCCCCACCTCTCCCTCCCTCTCTTGGAGCAAATACACGAGATTGACAGGTCGAGTGTTGCGTGCGTCAATGTCATGGTCAATGATCTTTGCGCGTCCAGGTCGCGCTGTCTTTGTGCTGTTCCTGGAGTGTCGTGTGGGGCGTCCTGTTTTTTTGCGTACATGGATTCTCGTCTTCGTTCGTTCGTTCGATCGTTTCTGCCTCCCGCCTCCCTGCGTGTCTCCATCTCGTTTATCCGTCGTCTCATGTATCGGTCCTTCCACGTGTCTGTTGGAGGTCCTTAATTGCGTCATGTTCCTTCTTCGTTGAATGCTCCTTCCTTCCGTTTGCGTGTCCGCTCGGTCTGCAGGGGGTGGGGTCCGGTTTCTGATTTTGAAACAAGCGACGTGAGGGAAAACGTCTACTGCGACAACGGGAAGTGGACAGACCAAACGCTCCAGTGCCAACGTGGGTGTCTGCGAGAAAGAAAATAGCGGGATTGAAAAGGGGAGTGTTCGGGTCAAATCAGTGCCAAAACGTCCAAATGCAAAGCGTGTCTGTGCCGGTCTGACTGTTGTCCCGCCTTCTTCGGCCACTCCGCAGGGCACCTGAAAGCGCTTTTCCTCTGTTTGGGATCTCCTGCCTGTTTCCTTTCACGGGCACTAAATCCTTTCTCCCGTATGTGACACTGTGAGTGCAGCCTGGTGCAAAGTCCCGAGTCTCCCTGAGGGTTTTCGGCAATTCGGATTTCGTCGGAACGGGAGATCAGTAGCACCCATCAACAGAATGGCGCTTGTTCGGGTCTCGGGAAGGAAGGGAAACGATGGAAGACCCCCTGCGTCAAAGTTTATCAAAACTCAAAAGGCGTTCGTTCCTCCGGGTGCGTTTTTCCCAGCATCCGCAAACACATGCAGAAGCACACATGGAGACAGCGTCTCTGAGACAAAGATAACTACTTTTACCACAATCCCTGCTGCTGCTGCTGCTGCTCCTCCTCCTTTTCTTACTACAACTACTACTACTGGTACTGCACACCCACACACACAGGGGAAAGCAGGCGAGGGGACAGACAGGGGTCATGACTCTCAGAAAACAAGGATTGAATGGCCAAGTAGATGCATAGACGGGTAGCGCCAGAGACACACAGACGGAGTCACTTGCAACGAACTTCCAAAGCACGCAGACAGACGGACAGCCACGCATTTTCTGAAAATCTTGCGCATGCCCTTACACACATATGTTCTCCAGATACTCGTCAGCACCCGCTTTCATCTTTTCATCCACACTGAATGAGCTTTCACACATGTCCGGACGCACACACAGTCATGCATGTTTCTGTCTGCCTCGTCCTCCTCTGACTCTACTCGTGTGCCCTCTGAACACTAAATTTCAAAGATGGGCTTTCAGCTTGTCATGCTGCATGTGTTCTATGATCGAGGGGACGGTCCCTTTGTCTCCTAGAGAACAAACGAAAGGAGGTCACAAGAGTTTGAGAAAGGACCTCACAAAGAGGTGAGCTGTCTGCTGCCTGCAGGCACCCAATTGCTTGTGACCTGTGACTGGGGAGGCACGGGTATGAATGACATTGTGCGCGCTTACCCTCTGGACAGCTCGGGCTACCAGACTCTCCTCTGTCACCAGGGGTCCTTCGAAGCTCTGGAGTTCGAGTGCATCAGTCAGTCAGTGTTCTCTGTCAATCAATCAATCAATCAATCAATCAATGAGTCTGTCAGTCAGTGTGTCTGTCAGTCGGTCAGTCTGCCTCTCAGTTAGCCAGTCAGTCTCTCAGTCTCTCTGTCAGTCGGTCAGTCAGTCAGTCAGTATGTCAGTTAGTCTGTCAGTATGTCAGTCAGTCAGTCAGTCAGTGATCCGAACAGGAAGTGAAGGAAGGCTCTAGAAGAACGGAAGGCGTCGTCCAAGTGAGGAGTTGATCTGCCTGTCTCCAAGCGTTTCTGCATGCAGGTGTGCTGCTCTCTCTGTGAATATACCATCTTGACGCTCAAGTTTTTACGATTTGTTTGGCCTTGGTTTGTGAAAGCAAAGTGCACTCAAAAGTCTCGACACCCAGATTAAAGCTCGCAGATTGGGTGAGTGAGTGTCCATCCATACAGAACAAACAATACTCTCGCTTGGATGTGAAACACACACCCCAATGTATTTAATTATTCTTGCAGAGGACTGTCCAGTGCCCCCACCCACCCCCCACCGTGTCGAGATGTTCATCAACTTCGACCGCAAAGAAAAGTCCATTCCCTCTTACGGAGCGTTCGGGAGTTGGCAGGAAATTATCGGTCCGTCGGTTGGTCAGTTGTCTAATCTCTCTTGTCGGGGTCTGCATGCAGAAAGAAAGGCATCAGGCAGGAAGAGCTGAATCAACAGAAAGTGTTGAAAGGTGAAATAGAAGGAAGGGAGAAAATGCTGGAAAAGGCAAGCGACCTGTCTGCACACTACTGCAGGTGAAGGAAGCCAATGAAACCGAGAGCCAATGAGACAGGCAGGTGGGAAAAGTGCAAAGAGGGACTTCCTGCAGTCACCCAGAGATCGAAAGAGATCATTTAGAAGACTGCTGAATCGACCAATGCTGTCTGTACAGGCTCGTGCATGGACAAATGAAAGGATAGAAGAGTGCACACGCAGAGAGAATATCTGTGTGCCAGCCAAATCAAGAAACGCGTTGAGCGACAGGCGCGTTTGCAGACAATTTAAACAGAGGAATCACTGTACAGAGAGATAGACAGCTGTTTGAGTGTCATTCGTGCACATACCGGCATACCAATTGATTGAAATGCAGAACACTATGGTGAAGCTGCTCAAGCTTACCGAATGCACGGCGGGGAGTATCAAGTGAGCGCTTGGTCATCTTTCGAATCTTTCTTCCGCCTGCTTTGCCTCCTTGTGTTTTCCTCACTGCTTCAAACGATCATTCCTTCCTCCCTCAATGGAAAACCTTCTTTCTTCAGTCAAATCTCTCCTCTCCTTTTTCATCCCTCAATTCTCCGCCAGCTTGCTTGACGTTTTTGGGCATTTGCGCCGTACCCTCATGCCTTTTTTGCATTGATTCCCTCATGACTGCAGCTTGCTTGTCGACCAAAAGGGAAAGCGCACGTCGAGGAGAGACGATTCTCATGGGGTGTCGGCACGAAATGGCCCTTTGTGTGCGGATTTCTTCCGCAATGCGGTGAGTGAGGACCGTTTTTGTTTCTTTCTTTCTTTCTTTCTTCCTTCCTTCCTTCCTTCCTTTCTTTCTTTCTTTCTTTCTTTCTTTCTTTCTCCCTTCTCTTCTCGCTCACTAATTCCCTCCCTCGCTGACTGGCGGTAATTGACGGAAAGGAAAGGAAGCATTAGTGAATAGGGAGTGAGTGAGTGAGTGAGTCACTGAGGGATTCACGCAGAGTGGCCCGTGTATGAATATTATGATCAGCAGCATTGATCTCTGTCCTGCCCTTTTTTCTGTTCTTACTGTACGCATGCATGCATGCAGGTGCCACGGTGATTGGGAAGAGCCGTGGAAGATCGTGGAGTAATCCCGCGAAGAACCTCGTCCTCGGGATTCCAGTGAGTCCATTTTCTTTCATACATTTTCTTTCATACAGAAAAAGAATTATGTATGAAAGAAAATGCATGCGAAGAACATCGTCCTCGGGATTCCAGTGAGTCCAGGGAGTCAAATCAATTAAAGGGAATTCACGAAGGAAAGGGATAGGAAAGGGAAAGGAAAGGGAGTAGATATAAAATACGACTCCCACTTTGACCGAAAGTTCCCTCCCACACTTTCCTGATTCCCATCGCCCCTCGGCACTTCGATTGGCGCGTTTCTCTAGACTTCTCTTGGCGTGTCTCTCCCTGTTGTGAATCAGCACGTAAGGAAGCTGTGAGGTCGGATTGCGGAAGGCTGAAATGGAAGGTTTCATATGATCACCCTAGCCGATTCCTCTTCCTGGAAGATCCCTTGCTGTACAGAGAGAGAGGTCGAATTTGTTTATTTCTCCGAATGTCTCTCTTTTCCATCTGTGCACGCCTCTCTGCAGGCTTTGGCTGCTGTTTTTATCACCATGTTCTTCTACTTTTTTGTCTGGAGCTCTGTCTTTCACCACGTAAGCACAATAAAGTATCTGCTACTCCTTTCAGTTATTCGTGTCCCCTCATCCTTTTCCGACGGGGGGCGATGGCTCATGTGCTCTCTCTTTGTCCGTACACAAGTGTCTGCTTCCTGTGTCCTACACAAAAGAATCCCGGTGGACTCAAAAAGCAAACGTTCGAGCTCTCATGCAGTTGAAGTGAAAGCCCTGTGTGACACATCCACGGACACATGCAGAAACCCATACACACAGAGAGTCATGGTGACAGGCACAGACACTCGCGCGCGCGCGCACGCACGCACGCACGCACGCATGCCCACATACATACACACGCACATATGCATTCATACATACACACATACACACACACACACACACACACACAACGTGACTCGATTTCAGGAAAAGAGAAAAGAATGTAAAGAAAGAGAGACAGAGAAAAACAGAGAAAGAAAGAAAGAAAGAAAGAAAGAAAGAGAGAGAGAGAGAGAGAGAGAGAGAGAGAAAGAAAGAAAGAAAGAAAGAAAGAGAGAGAGAGAGAGAGAGAGAAAGAGGGAGGGGGGGAGAGAGAGAGAGAGAGAGAGAGAGAATGAAAGAAAGAAAGAAAGAAAGAAAGAGAGAGAGAGAGAGAGAGAGAGAGAGAATGAAAGAAAGAAAGAAAGAGAGAGAGAGAGAGAGAGAGAATGAAAGAAAGAAAGAAAGAAAGAAAGAAAGGCATCCGTTGGCGTGCAATGACGACATCTCCCCTCGATCGCCCCCTTCCTTCCTTCCTTCCTTGCCTTGTTTCAGACTAGACCGACACTCTGCGACGAACCCCCAGACCCTGAGGGCGTCCCCCCGGGTAACGGCATCCGCTACGGATTTGAGCAGCAACAGGATGAGCAGGTAGAGACTGAAAGGGGGCTTCCGCAAGGCCTCAGCAGATGCACGACGAGGGCAGACCAGATGAACGGATTAGCGGTAGAGATGTCGATCCAAGTACGACCTTGGACTCCTTTCTGGATTACCATCTTCTTCACTCTCCTGCTGGTCAGTCAGTCAGTCTGTAAGTCAGTCAGTCAGTATTCAGTTTCTCAGGCAGTCAGAGAGGAGCTGAATGGATCCGACGCTTTCTTAGCCCGATCTCCTTGCCCGATCAAGAAATGTTTTCTTCCTCCTAAACGCCCATTCTTTGCTTCCCCCAGCTATGCAGGATCGACGCCCTTGCCTGCGATTTGATCGCCACGTGTGCGAGTACCCCCTTCTCTCACTCACCCATTCACTCACTCACTCACTCACCCATTCACTCACTCACTCATTCACTCACTCACTCACTCTCTCATTCACTCACTCACTCATTCACTCACTCACTCACTCATTCACTCACTCACTCACTCACTCACTCATTCACTCATTCACTCACTCACTCAGTCATTCACTCACTCACTCACTCACTCACTCACTCATTCACTCACTCACTCACTCACTCATTCACTCACTCACTGATTCACTCACTCACTCACTCACTCATGAATGAATGAATGAATGGATGTATGTATGAATGAATGAATGAATGGATGGATGGATGGATGAATGGATGAATGGATGGATGGATGGGTGAATGAATGAATGAATTAATGGATGGATGAATGGATGGATGGATGAATGAATGAATGAATGGATGGATGGATGGATGGATGGATGAATGAATGAATGGATGGATGGATGAAAGAATGGATGGATGAATGAATGAATGAATAAATGGATGGATGGATGGATGGATGAATGAATGGATGGATGGATGGATGGATGGATGAATGAACGGATGGATGGATGATCGAATGGATGAATGGATGGATGGATGAATGGATGAAGGAATGGATGGATGGATGAATGGATGAATGAATGGATGGATGGATGGATGGATGAACGGTTACTTCTGTGCTGTTGTTCTCAAAGAAAGAATTTTGCGCGCTTCTGATGTGATTTGCAGGCTTATTCGTACATTTTTTTCGTTATGCCCTTCTTCCTTTGGTCCCCCACCTTCTCGACTACGGACATCGAATACTACAAGTATGAGTGTCGGAACTGTGACCCGTCTATCCGACATATCAGAAGGTCAGCTCATTTTCCATGACATTAGAGTGAATGACTGAATGAACGAACGATTGAAAGAAATCAGGAGGGAAGGCAGAAAAGAAGGAAGAAAGGCAAGAATGAAACCCATCCGCTGCATTTCCCGTGCTTCGCGCTCCGCCTGCTCTCCCGTCGGTGAGTTGTCATACAGGTCGACACCTCTACGCGCAACGAAAGAGTTCGCAAATCTGCTGTGCCTGCCTAAAAAGGCTCTCGATCGTCCAAAACTGGAAAGACCAACAACTGCGCATTGGATGGAGGACTTGATTTTACATGTGATCTAAGAACTTCTTTTCGTGCGGATGTATGTTCATGTATGTGCAGAGAAATGTGGCCATACGGAAAATCGGACAGATTTGTGGTGAAGTCCGACGCAAAGGACAATCCGAAGGGGAATGCGGATCAACCCAGAGTGCGATATGCAAACAGACGCGACGGCGACTTTCAAAATTGGATTTGGGAAGGCCAGCATCCCTCAAAACATATCTCCTACACAGGTGAGAAAGATTCGCAATGGTTTTCCTCGACATTGCCTATTTGTGCTTTTGCTTCAACCAGACAGAAAATGTTGCCATGTCCCGAGGATCCGTCGATCTTCTGAACTCTTCTCGAAAGTTGCAAGAACATTGAATTGTTTGCATGGGTCGGTAAATTTGATACACCCGTATCTATCTGGGTTGGTGCCCCTCTCTTTTTCTTCCCGTTGGTGATCTCTTCGTCCCTCCCTGTTTCTCTCTCTGTTCATCTCTCAGTCTCTCCGTCAGTTTCTCTCTCTCTCTCTCTGTCTCTCTCTCTCACGTCCCTCACTGCCTATTTACATGTGTCACTCTACAAAATGAGGGTGACTTTCTGTGAGGCGATCTGTCATTCAGTCAGTCAATCACTTTGATTCCACACAGTTTGCGTCTGGTCCTTCTGATCATTCCTTACTTTCGACGGCCAGCACGCACTAAAGCTGAATCTTTTCTCTCAAAAAGCCCCCGTAGCCGGGTGCTTTCTTTTTCTTCCTTTTGCTTCCCGCTCAACCTCTCTCTCTCTCTCTCTCCCCCCCTCTCTCTCTCTGCAGGATCCAAGGTGTTCAACAATCCCAGGATGCTTCAAGGTCTGTATTGCAATCACTCACTGTCTTGCTTCAAAGAGAGAGCAGTCTGCATGGCTCACTTTCTGCCACTCTCCAAACATACGCGTTGATTATTGAGAACAGTCTTCGGCATTTCGTGAAGAAAAACGGCACGCGAAAGAAAAAGACTCTCCAAGGACCAAGGAGGCGACAGGAGAGTATTCCGCAGACTTTTACTCGATGAGAAATGAAGCCTGCACAGACAGTCGTTCGGTCTGACGAAGATCATTCGGTCTCCCGTAGACCCTTTAATTCTTGTATCACGGATTGATTGCCTCATGCAGACAGACCTGTGAGTTAAATCTTTCCTTCGCCTTTGAGGGGGTTCTCCGATGGTCTGTCTGACTCTGCATTGTGTGAGCATCCATCCATGTATCCATCCATCCGTGTGATGTGAGTGAGTGAGTGCATGAGTGCAGGAGCGTCCAAGAGAGTGCAGTGTATCCGAGGAGAATGGACAGACAGCCGAATGGACTGTGAACCAGCAGTTTCGCGGTCAGTTTGTATTACTAAATAAAACTCAGAAAGAACCCAAGCAAGCAAATGAACACGTGCCCAAAGAGGCGAACAGACGAAAACGGTCCTGTCGTCCCACAGAAGCGGGATGGAAAAGTGAAAACACCGAACGCCTCCCGATTTTTGTCAGCTCATCGCAAAGCACAAGGCCATTCAGAGAACTTCACGTGCAAGTCTGTCCGTTAATTCACACCTCTCCGGGATGGCTGGGTAATGCCATTCTTGAGGCTCTGCTGCCTCTGACGAGGAGACGCCTTCAGTAAATACAGAGATCAGAATAAATGCAAAGAACGACGATATCTGTTTATTCTATTTATTCATGTTGCAGAACCTCTGACCCAACATCCCAGGAAACTTTCATGGACGCTTCAGTCCTTTGTACTGTGGCCTGGCGGGAGGGGATCCTTTCCGGTCTGTCCGTCTGAACGTGCCTCTGTGAGAATTTTTTCCCTCCCTCCCTCGCTCCCTGTCTGTCTGTCTGTGTGTGTGTCTGTTTCCGGTGTTCTCTCCCGCCTTTTAATGACCACGCCAGAGATTGTCTCTCTCAATCAAAACCTCCACCGAAAGAATCGTTCTGCACTAATGGTCCCCCTCGATCTTTCTTACTTTCTGATTGATATGAAAGAGCACAGAAAGGAGAGCGAAAAGAATTAGGGACTCGAAATCTGGAGACCTGAGCTAGGATGGTCTAGAGATCACGTCCAGAATCAGTTTGTGAACAAAAACCGATCATGCAGAGAAAAGAGAACGAAAGGACCTGCCTGATTTGCACCTGACTGGGTTCTCTCTCTCTCAATCTTTTTCCCATTTCGACTTCCTTCCACTCGCTGAATTGTGGAAAGAGAGAGAGAGAGAAAGAAAGAAAGAAAAAAAAAAAAAAAAAAAAAAAACAGAAAAACGCAAAACAGATCGATCGATCCACCTGTTTCACTTTCCTCTTCACCTGCGTTGTGATATCTATTCAACGGACCTTCTGAGTCGATTTGTGTGATTTTCTGTTTGTCTGTGAGTCTCTCTATCTCCAATACTTTCCTTCCGTCTTGCTCTCTCTGACTTTCTTCCTTATGAACTTGTGAAGAAATCATTTCTGGGAGACCATATCAAAAACAACCAAATGCAAAATTAAACAAGGCGGAGGGGAGAACGGAGTGTGTCCGCTCTTCTCGAGTGCTGTCCCGAATGAATGCACTTACTCGTGTTTCTCTGCCCACCTGCTGGCAATTCTCTGCACGCCTCTGCAGACGAGAGGATGTCACAGGACCATTTTTTGGGGTCTCGTGCGGTGCCTCCGACCGTCATACTGGTGCGTCCGTTGTTTTGTCTTTGTGTCCTCCTTGTCGTTTTCTTTTTCAGCGCTTCTTTCTTTTTGTCGCCGGCTCAATGAACCTTTTGGTTTCCTTTCCTTTTTGCCTCCAATTTCATACGATACCGCTGTCCGTCTGTCTCTCTGGTTGTTCTGTCTGTGTTTTTTTCCCGTTCTCTTTTGGTTGCGTTTTCTTCCTTTGAGTTCCTGAGATTGGGGTTCGAGGAAAGTGGGCCAAATTTATTCTCCCGTGACTGGTCTTTTCTGAGTACGTGGCTCGTGTTGCAGTTGAAATTTTAAAGAGTCAATTTGGTTTTTGGAGAAAGATAATTTTTTGTCTCGTTCTGAGAGTTAAGGGCACGCAGGAGGAGAGGGCGACAGAATTTTGATTTTTGGGGGTCCAGTCCAAACACATAATTTCATGTTGAAAAGCAGTGGGTGGGCATATCGCGAAGAGAAGAGCTGAGAGACAGACAGAGATTCAATTGGTGACAGACAGTCAAAGCCTTGATGGAGGAAGAAAGAATTCCTTCCTTCCTTCCGCACAGGAACCGATGAAGGACTGATCGGGTGCCTCGAGGCATGCATGAGTGGATGGAGAGACTGCATGGATCGATGAATGAATGGATAAACGGAGTGGTGAACTTGAAAGTGCAAAAGTCACTTGTCAGCCTGAACCAAACTCAGCGTGCTTTTCTATGTTTGCAGGGGTATCACACTTGGGCAAAGCCGCTCACTTGGTAAGTCTCTGCTCAATTTGTCCTTCTCCCAAAAAACCAAAATGACTTCATGGTACAGAAGGGTGGTTGTGAAGATATTTTCTTGCGTTTTCTTGTGGAAGCAGATAAGCGCAAGATTTAGAACGTTTTTCCTTGCGACGGTCAATCTTTCAATGGCCGGTGTTCATTTATGTTTCTAAGTAGAGAAGAGGGCCTTCCCTCAGAATGTGAGTGGATAGGCTCTCCAGCAGAGATTGGATTTGGACTGTGGCTTCCGTTTCTATGACTCCTTGCGCTTCCATGATTCCTCACTGATGCATGCCTTACAAAGGTAAGGGGCACAGTTAGTCGCTCGTCGTTGGCCTGTAGGTCGTCAGTACAACCGATCGAGGAAGGCAATTGATTGATGCGCCTGAGTTCCCAAGGATCTACATTCGAATATCAATGGTTAGTGCGAGTCCCCTCATGGTAAGTAAGTTGCGTTCTTTTCCCTGACATCATGCGCAATTGCTAACAGGAATGTATGAATGAATCTGTCTGTGCAGGCTGATGGCATTCTCTTCCTCTCTGACGTGGCTGGTCTCCCACGTGTTTGTCACTGGCTGGGCGGAGGTGAGTGGGGGAGCGTATTAGAAGATGGTCACCTGATGAAGTGTAAGGCCTTTCTCAAAGTTTCGAAGATTGTATAAGAGACAGACAGACAGACAGACAGACAGACAGGCAGACAGACAGAAAGACGGAAGGGTGGGATAGCTGAAGGACTGGGAAATTCCAACAAGACAACAAGAACTGGGGCGGCAAGAAGTAAAAAACAAAGGCTGGAGACTGACTGACTGACTGACTGACTGACTGAGTGACTGACTGACTGACTGACTGACTGACTGCCAGGCAGGCAGGCAGGCAGGCAGGCAGGCAGAAAGAAAGAAAGAAAGAAAGAAAGAAAGAAAAAAAAAAAGAAAAAAGAAAGAAAAAAAGAAAAAAGAAAGAAAAAAAGACATTCAGGCAAACAGACAGATAGGCACAAGAGAGAGAGAGAGAGAGAGAGAGAGAGAGAGAGGAATACTAGGCAGCGGAAAACACAACACGAAACCTGCCTCTCAATTTTCTTTTCTGTGTCTTTTCGTGTCGGTATTTGTCGTTCCCGTTCCCATTTCCCCTCACTTCAATCGCGTGCCTTGATCAATCGATGGCGCTGCAGTGTATGGGGTGGTTGGTCGTCACGGGCGCCTTTGGCGTCGGAGAGAAGCTCCGATCAGGCGGTTGGTGGGACAACTTTGAATTTCGGTCTTTCGGGGAGGAATCTGATTTTGAGAGAGCAGAGGAGAGCGGCAGAGGGTCGAAGGGGGGCTATGATGAATTTGATCAGCAGGAGGAGGAGGAGGAGGTGATGGATCCAGAGGAAGAGGATTTTGTGACTGGAGAGGAGGGAGGAAGAGAATCATGTGAGAAGGAGGGGGAGACAGGGAGGGACAGCTCTGCGTCTCCCACAGAGGAAGCGGAGGCATGTCAAAGAAGGGAAAGGGAGCCAGGTCCAGAAGAAGCCGTTTCTGGAAGATTGAGGGCAGGAGAGGAGACGAAGGGAGAGAGAAGAGAACAGTCCGGCGAATTTTGTCCCCACCCCCAGGAGACTTGTCAGTGGGGAGATGGAGGAGGGGACGGGAGACCAGCGCGTTCGAGGACAAAAGAAAAACCATCAAGACGGCGGAAACCGAAGAGCAGTGGAGAAGAACACCACCGAGAAAGGAGGGACTCAGAGCCCTTTTCGTTGCGTCGCATTGTCTCGGGAGTGTTTCTCTTTTTGTCCCTCGGTCCTCCCACATGGGTCCTCGGGATCTGCAGACAGATCCTTTCTGCTTTTGCTTCTGCTTCTTCGGCCGTTCTCTGATGGTCTCGCTGATCTTCCAACCAACCTGCACTGATACAGAGTGTTTGATTATGCAAGCCGGCCGGCACGTGAGGGCATGCGAGGCCTGCTCCTGCCTGTGTGGGGCAGATAATTTTGTGGTGGAAAGCAGATTGTACCATAGCCGGCGAATCGTCTTGATGCAGGCAGACAGATGCAGAAACGAACAATGAACCTGCAAGAGTTTTCCTTATTCTCCCAAGTGGCGATTGTTCTACCATGACACTGGTCATTACGGTGACAGGTGGAGAGTCGTTTTGGTTGGTACTGTGGAGTACTGAAAAGATGGTTGTGGCCTTCCTATGGTTTCCGGGCGAGACACTTTCCGACCACACCGGTCAAATTTTACGTTCTTGTTTGCGAGGCGATGGCCCAGAATTCATGGCTCTCACGACTGCATGTGACTGTGATTGTTTTACCACAAGGTTGAGCGTGTTCACGGACGCTCAGGTGCACAGGAACGTGCTATTTTCCAATAAATGCCGGAGATGGCATTCTACCAAATCTTTTTACAGCAAGATTTTTTAGGCAGCAATTTATTCATCTTCATCGAAGATCGAGGATGAAATAAAAGGCAACATGGAGCATGGGTGGGTATATGTGGGTATACAATATTTTTATGATATCGTCCTATCATTGCAGCCTATATATAGTATAATTCTGGGTATAATTCTAGGCCCAGGACAATGTAAAAAAAATTTAAAATTATTAAATTTAAACCGTTTTTACCTATCATTTTTTACATATTTTTTCTCGTATATTCAACGGCCGCTGAACGGCGTATTGAACACTGCATGGTTTTAAATATTCTAGTAAATATTTAATAACACGGTACCTAGCACGGTACTAGTATATAAGCCTGGGCAGTGGACCGCGGGAGGCATCCGGAACATAAATCCTATTTTATCCTATCCTAAGCAGTTCAGCAAATGATGTTTGAAACTGTGTTTGAAAACATTTCAAATGATGTTTAAAAAACTTTTAGCTTCTTGATGCGGTTAGATTAAGCCGGCCCGGGTGAGCCACCACTTAGGTTCTGGCCAACCATCTAGTTACGGATTCATTAAAAGTTTATTCTAGTAAAATTCAATGTTCATCATTTTATGACTAAACTCTAACTAGTATATCACTATGTATAGCATATATTTTTTGAGTATGATCATTTCAGGGCTTTAAACTGCTAATAAGTTAAGTGGTCAGGCTTTAAAATAGGTCTAGCAACTGTTTTTACCAGAGTTTTTCCTTGAACTACCATAGTAATGATACTAGTGGTACACGCCTTCAAGTCTGCCGGTTACCATCTCATGGTTACCAAACTGACGGTAACTCGCTACTGGCTAAAGAGGGCCAGTAGTAACTCTTAACCGTACTGTGTAATCTAGTAGCAAACCACATGCAGGGCACGATATGCAAAGTTGTTTTGTGGACTTAACACCTAGCTTAGCGCAATAATACTAGCGGGTAGAATCGAATGATGGATTCAATGATAAAATAGAATATTAAGAATAAGAGTCTAGATTGCCTAGGTAGAAGACGTATATGAAACATGGCTTATTTACACTTCTTTTAAGTTTCAATTATATTAAGTCGCTACTACTACTAAATAATAACTATATTAGTTGTAAATATTATATAAATGTTATATAATAAATTCAAATTGATCGTTCACTTATACTTTATAAGATTTTTAAATTGCAAGAAGTTACAAGAAATGGTACACATTAGCCCTTAGATGAGCCCTATAAGAAGAAAGCCAGATCTCGATTAATCTCGATATAGGGTACGTATAGGTACGTATATACAGATCGAGTGTACGAAATCTAGGCACGAAATACAAAACACCGCCAAACTGCAAGTTTTTAACTTTGTCTCTCGGACTCTCTCCTAGTATGTGCATGGGTGCCGGCTAGAAAAAAAAACTTGGACAGACAGATCAGCCGCCAGACATCACCGTCTTGCTAGGAATCTGTCTTGGACCAGCTTTCGCCTCAGTAGTGTGCATGCATCTTCACTACCGTTGTACTTCCAGCACGCCGCAGTTCCATGAAATTCGAGAAGGAAAGAAGTCAAGCACAATGGCTGCACGGTACCACTTACACCAAAGGAAAAGAAAAAAGTGCTTCACTACGATTGCTGCACAATAGAGCGTTCGTTCACAACAGACGGAGCAGCACTGTCAGACACACGTCGATCAATCTCACAAAAAAGAAGTTTTCATGCGTGCAAGCAAGCGCTTTGGCTCAGTCGGTTCTACGGGTGTGCCCTGCAAGTCCTCATTGATACCCACCCACCCAAACAGACACACAGACGACGAACCAGACGATGGAGAACCATCCATCCAACAGACAAGCCCACATGCACGCATGCATGCATGGAGCCCCCGAAAGAAAGAACTGCAGCAAGGCACTCCATCGATCGATCGGGAAAAATAAGGAAGGAACAAGAAAAGATTGCGGAGGCACTCCCGAGTCCACTTTGCACTTCAAAAACTCCCTTTCAACCGCAGCTGTAAAGCCATCGCTGAGATCTGGCGATGCCTTTTTTTTCTTTCCCTCGCCGTCCCTACAGGCGGAAGCTTCGCCTCCTTGGTTGGTCGGTCGGTTGCCTCATTCGTGGCAAAAAAAAAAAAAATACAGCATCAACAACAGCAGCTACAAAATCAGCAACATGCACCAAAGCAAGAATCAAAGGCTCTTCTTCTTTGTTGCAAAAACGGACGCACAAAAACCTCTCCTCGAGTCTGGTGCCTTCAAAGAAGAGCGAAGAAGACATGCGGGGGAAGTTGAAGACAGAGAGTCTGACACGCATGCAGGAAGGAAGGGAGAAAGGCAGAAGGGACGGGTGAACCTTCGGCGGAAGGGCCCGCAGCTGTTGCGGCCCCACCGGCGGGTGATATCATTGATCGATCAAGTCGATGTTTTCTCTCTTTCTTTTCGTCGGACTTCCCCCTTTCCCCTGCCTTCTCTCTGCATGCACCGTCCGTCCGTGCTCTCTCCTCTCCTTCCCTTCTGAATTTCATTATTTTTCGCTCCCGCTTTCTCCCTTGTTGTCGTCACATTTTGACCTCCCTCGCGAAAGAACTCTTCGCCTCCCGAATTACCTGCCCTTTTTTTGCTTCCTCCCGATCGCAATTCAGCGCCACGACAGCTGAGAGGAGAGGAGAAGGTGAAAGAACGAAAGGACGAACGAAGCATGTAGTGATTGATGAAACCCCACACACCTCGTTTGCTTCTTCCTTCCTTCCTTCCTTCCATGCACCCCAGCCAGCCCTCTTTCATCTCGTCCTACTTTTATTTTGCTGGATGGATGGTCGGATGGGTCGTCGTTCCACTTTCGTTTGAGGTCTTAGAGCTTCTCTTTCTCTCCTCAACCAACACACAGCCATGAATTTCCATGCATGCAGCAGAACAAGAAGAGGAAAAGGAAGAAGACTTAGAGAGATACAAAAAGAAGGAAGAAAGAAGTGGAAGGACGAATGAATGCGCGATGAGCGGCAGGGGCTATCAAAAGGCCCTCACACGCCCATCACATCAAAGGACATTTCTTCTGTTCATTCTGTTCCTCGACAGCCCAATCTGATCTGTCAAGTCAAAAAGAAAGTACAACGAAAAAAAGCAAGGAGACAGGAAGCGGCAAAAGGAGATGGTCTGTGGGACAGAGGTAGGCTCGAAACAGTCAGTCCTTCTCCTCCTCCCCCGATTTGTCTTTATTTCTTCACCGCATTTGTTTGCGGGCCCCACACCCTCCTCCCCTTTCCCTTTCTCTTCTCTCGCTCTCCTTGTCTGTCCACCCTGCTTGGCCGTTAAACTCTCTTTGTACTACTGTACATGCACGTAGCTCTCTTGCGGAAAATCCGAATTCGCATCTCCCCTCCTCCCCTCTTCCCCCCTTTTTACAAATCATTCCTTTATTTACAGACAGCCATATGAACAGCCAGCTGCTACCTCGATGCCTCAACTCTCTCGCACGAATGCGCGAGAGAAAGAAAGAGACGGATCGGATTCTGCCCTCTCTCCTTTCCTTCCCTTCCCTTCCTTTCCCTCAAGCCTTTGTGTACGCCCATTTCGAACTCTAATCCGTACAGGTTGGCTGACTAGATCTATCTCGCTGTAGCTCTAGCTCCCCCGCCCCTGCAATCAATCAAACCTTTCCGGGCCTCCAAGGCCTGGGGGCGAGCTGCGGGACTCGATCATTCGTTCTTTCTTTCCTTCTTTCTTCCTTTCTTTTGCCTGCTCTTTTCCTGGAATATTTCGTTCCTTCTCCCCACACCCCTGTCATGCAGTCAGTGTATCGATCTTTCGATCTTCGTGCCTTCTCTTTTTCAATCGGCGTGACGTGACAGGCAGGCAAAGGGGGTGTATGGGAGGGAAGGGATCTTGAGAAGAAGAAAAAACAGACCGCCAGTTGATTTCCTCCCCTGCCCTTCCCTCTTCTCCTCAACTGTCGTCCGTCACCCATCCAGTCTGTCAGTCAGTCAGTCACATGTGTCACACCGGCAGACAGGCAGTTTGACGGGACGATTGATACATGATGCTTCGTTCATTGTCGAGAGATGAAAACAAATAAAGCGAAGAAAAGGATTTGGAGTGACCGACCGATCGAACGAGAGCCCCCACCCCAACACCAACTCAGAGATAGTCACGAATGGAGTGCCAGGATGGGGGGGCGAATTCGGAAGAAAAGAAATAAATGCAGGCAGGGATGCGCGACGCGCGGGCGGAACCTGCCTCCTCTTTCGGACGGGAGAAAGAAAGAAGTGAACACAGCGATGAGTCCCCTCTCCTGCCCCTCTGACAGTCTTGAGAGAGAAAGCGAGAGACAAAGAAGAGACTCGCTAGGGGTGTGGGTGACTAAGTGAAGGCGAGCATGCCGCATCCGCCCTGCAGATCGAAAGAAAGTAATGAGCTTACCAACATCTAAGGAAAGACTGAAAAGGGAAAAAAAAGGAAATGAAACGGGTGCATGGGTGAGAGAAGGCCGAGATCACCTCAACTGTGCCGGCCCTCACACGCCCTCTCTTCCCCTCTTTACTTTTTTTTTGTCTTCTCCATCTGCCTTCCTTCCTTCCTTCCTTCCTTACAACTCGCGACGTCTTCCTTTTTTTTTTTTCCAGTGACTTGTGGCTCTGGCCAGCTCTTCTTCTCGACAGTCGCTGAGTCGAAGGAGGCGAGGAGGAGGAACGGAACGAAGGGTCGATCGGATCGGTGCGTCTGTCTGTGCATGCATGTTGTCTTCTCTTGTCGGTGAACAAAGTCGTGGAGGGAGGACGATTACGGCGGTTCAGTGCGGAAGGAAGCAGCGTTTCCATTTCTCTTTTGCTTGTTTGCTTTCTTTCTTCTGCTCTCTCCGACCATCAACGCTTGGAAGGAATGGAAGAAGTCCGACATGCAGACAGCTTGTCTCTCTAGCAAGAAGGCGGGGAACGCAATGAATTAGGTTGATCGTCAAATGCCTCTCTCCTCTCCATAGAAAACATTGGAGAGGGAGAGAAAGAGAAAGAGAGAAAGGGATGCATCAAGAAGGAGAGAGAGGGATCGAGACAGAGAATGATGGAGAGACAGAGAGAAAGGGAGACCGAATGGGTAAGAGAGAGAGAGGGAGGGAAAGGGAATCGGAATATTTCAACCAAGGATCGAGGTTGTGTTCTTCTTCCCTCCCTCTGCTCTGTCTCGTTCATCTTCTTTCTTTCTTTCTACACGAAAAAATGCATGCATGCATGCATGGATATGGAGATCATTCATGCAGTTGGAAGGAAGAAAGGAAAGACGGACAGGAAGAGAGAGAGCGAGGGACGGAAGGCGAGTTGGCAGCAAGAAAAGAGAGAGCAGCTCAAAAAATAAGGATGCATGCGTTGAATGAAGATGATCGAGTGAAAGGTACAGAGGGAGAAGGAAGGATTGAAGTGCCACCCCTACCTAGTCCAGGACCTTCCTCGTGCATTTGATCGACACGCTTGAATTTCTTCTCTTTTCTTTTACCGGGGCACCTTGAACAAGCAAACACAAGATTACATTCATTCATCAATCAATCAATCAACTCTTTCGAATTGCTATCCGTCGTCCTTTCTTCCTTCTTTTTGTTCATCCATCCATCCATTCATCTCTCTCTCTTTTGATTTACTAGGTCAAGTCTCTTGTTCTCTCGCATCGGATTCCCTTTCTTCCCATCCATCCCTTTTACCCCCTCCCTCCCCTTTGTTTCTTTCCTTCTTTCTTTATCGTTTGGCCCCTCCCTTTCTCTTCCCTCACTTGACATGTTCGTACCCGGCAGGAGCTCTGGCCCCCAATCGATCCATCAAATAAAATAGCTAGGGGGCTGGCTGGCTGGCGAGGGCGTGGAGAAAAGTCGCACCTCCTTCTTACGATCCATCCATTCATCTTTGTTTCTCCCCTTCTATCAAAGCAGAGGTGATCAGAAGGTATACACCTTGTGAAAAAGGAAAAGAGGAGGAGAGCGACGAGTCGAGCGATTGAGAGAGAACGGGGGAGGAAGAGACACACACATCATGTGAAAGGGAGAGAAACAACACCAAAAACGCGCATGCATGCAAAGAGGAAAATTCCAATTACCGTTCCGGACCGGGAACGAAGACAAGACAATTAAGGGAAAAGAAGGAGGGAGAAAGAAGAACTTTATTTCTGCCAGCAACAGCGAAGGACCCACCCATGCGAAGAACCAACTCCTCGATTCATTTATTCATTCATTTATCCATTCCATTCCATTCAATCGATCATCAAAATCGCAACTGCATGCCCCGATCGATCGCCACCCAAAACCCTAAAGCAAGGCAGGAAAAAACATATCATACAGGAGGGAAAAGGGAAGGCACAAATTCATCGGTTGCCTGACCGTGCAATGTAGAGGAGAGAAAAGAGCGCTGGCAGGCAGCCTAGCTTTGTGGAAACATTCAAACAGTCTCTCTGCTTCTGCTTCCATCCTTCTTCAATGTGCCCATAGATTCCATTCATACGCCCAAAAAGTGAGTGAGATGAGGAAAGAAAGAGACGGGACTACAGACGATGCACGATGCACGGCGGGTGAAAAGGGAAGGAAGCTACGCGATGCTACGCGGGTGCGAGAAGGCTGCACAAAAAGCTATCGTATATGCATGGAGGGAGTGCAATGGATGAGAGGGAGTACTTCGTTAACCCACTAACCACTGCTCTCCAAGACCTCCTTAAAACATGCTCAAACATACATTCACATTTACATGGAGGGAGGCTGGTTTCATGCAGGGAGAGAGGGAGAGAGACAGCAAGGAAGATTTGGCGAGCGAAAACGTCACTGTGTGTTTGTGTGCCTGCCTGCCTGCCTGCATGCACGCTTACACAATTTTGGTGCCAGCACAAGTTATCATTGATTGCGACAAAAACGTACAGGCACAGCACAAAACCGGCAGCGAAAGAAACAGCGAGGAGGGGAGAAAACAGCAGCCGGGAAGGGGGGGGGGGAGAAGGTTAGGGAGAGAACAAGCAAGGTGGACAGTTGGACCGTTTCCTTTGCCTTTGCGGTCGCAGCTGCTTTTTGTTTATTACGAAGGGCAACAATAAAGATACGTGCAAACTTACACACAACAGGCTGCAGACGCAAATACAGACGCACATTTGTATACACGCAGGCACATACAGAGAGAGTGGGAGGAAGGCACACATAGATACACACATACAGAAAGGAAGGGAGAGCTAGGCCAACCCCCTGACCCTGGCATCTGGCCGACTGAACTGTTGACTGACTGACCAATCATCGCTTTTCTTTTTCCTCCTTCCTCCGCGTGCACTTCATTCCCTCTTTTGGAGCTCGTCCTCCTTTTCTTTTGACGGAGAGAGAGAGCGAGAGACAGCAATGCTCAAGATCGGTTGAAACAATCGCAAAATAATCGTCCAACAAACTCAAAGAAGCAAGCGACTGTCTCTGTCTCCTCCCCGCAGGGAGGAAGGAAGGACGGGAGGAAGTTCGCTCGTTCTCTGTTGCGTGCGTCGTCTTGTTGTGAGACTCACGAGAGAAAGAGACGAGGCATCCATCAGCCGGCCGGCAGATCCACCGACCGACTACTGACCGGATGGATGGAGGAACTGATGAACAGCGCATGGACGGACGGACAGACAGACAGACAGGCGGCGGATACGAGGCCAGAAGAGTTGAGAGAGTGAGAGGAAGCTGGAGGGAGGGAGGGAGGGAGCTGTTTCTGAAAATCAATCGTTCGTTGACAGGAAGAAGAGAGGAGAAACCAGGAAGGTAGAGAAAGGGAGAGAGAGAAAGAGAAAGCCTCTATCGATCTTGCTTGATATTCGAATTCGTCGGATCGTCTTCGTCTAGGTCCTCGTTATCCCTCGAAGGACAGAGACAGAGAGAGAGAGTGAGTGAGTGAAGAAGGAAGAGAGGAGATACAACACTCAAAGGCGAACAGTGTCAAGAGAGGCAGAGCATGAAGCAGGCACACACAAAGAGAGAGGGGGAGAAAGAGAAAGGAGACTCTCTGGAAGGGAGCGCATAGGCGGTCTGCCTTAGATTTCTTTCAACAAATAGAAATAGACTTACACACGCATGGTCATGCGCTTTTCTCTCTCGTGCCTTCTTTCTTGCAACCCATTTCGCCCTCTCTCCTCCCTCACTCACTCATCGATACTTCTTTCTTTCTTTGTGTTACAACTGTTGAATCTTTCTTTCCTCTTCCCCCCTTCCCATCTTCTCCCTCCCACCCCGGAACCACCCAGCCAGGGTAAACAGTCCTTCCTCCATTTGTCTCCCTCCTTAAATGTAAACAGTCGAAAGTTCATTATTGAATTAGTCATTCTAGACGAATGAATGAATGAATGAATGAGTGAATGAATGAATCAATCAATCAGTCAACGCACGTTCAGCAGTCAGAAGCCATGCACCTGCTGCAGGGACCCTTCTTTCTTCATTCCGACAGTCCTTTCTTCAGTCTTGCAAGAATCCATCCATCCATGCCAGAGCATAACAGCAAAAGCAAAATGAATGCGAATATGAGCGTGCATCTATCTGTTCAGACATGCATAGGGGGTACCAACAAGGGGACAGACTCATGACGCAAACGGGCAGCAGAGTCAGTCCTGCATGGTTCATTCATTACTGTTGACCCAGAGTATCGCTCTTTCAAAGCGAGCGCCCACTTAGCCGGCCGATTTCCTTCGATTGATGCTGCACGATCGAATATTATGTGCAAAGAAAGACCCGAACGAAAGACAGAAAAACCCTCCCCCCCCGCCCAAGTCAAATCTTGACCCCGTTCTCCTCTCGCCCTCCTTTCTCTCACTGTGACAGAAAAGGGGGCGATGAAACGGAATTCTCGCCGCCGCCGCCGCCGCATCCCGCCCCCTCCTGGTCCCTCCCTCCCTCCCTCGCTTTCGTATTTACAGATGAGGATGCGGCGGCTGTAGCTCCGATTCCTTCCCTCCTTCCTTTCTCTATCGTCTTCCTTCACTGTTTTGCCTTGTTTGTTAGGTTTCCGAGGGTCCGTCTGATTCCTTCCTGTCTTGATTCACTCACTCACTCACTCCAGCCTTTTCCTTTCCGAACCTTGCCTGTCTGTTACGGTCTAAAGCACACAAGGAATCGCTCCCTCTCAAGTTCTTTTACGTGCAATGAATGAATCACGATTCGCTCTTGCCCCCCCGCATGCATCATGGGGTTGTTCGAGTTCTCTCTCTACTTTCCTTCTTTCTGATATCTGTCTGCTCCGATCTTTCTTCGGTTTGGTGGGTCTCTCTCTGTCTCCCTCTCTCGCCGCGACAGCCACCATGTTTTTCTTTTTCGGCCAGTGAGTGTGGAATGCACTAGCTGACAAAGACGATTCATTCATTCATTCGATTTTTCCATGAGGAATTGGATGGGTGGAAAAAAATCAATCCTTCCTTCTGCTTCTATCTGTAAGGTGGAAATGCAAACAGCATGCCAAACAAAGGAAAGGAAAGAAAAGAACGAATCAATCAGCAAAGGTCACAGACAGAGAGACAGACCGTTTCCAACAAACAGGGAGAAAGAGAAAGACCCAGACGGAGGGAGGAGAGCACTTGCACTGACGGACACACGTGGCTGACGACGCATAAATTCCATCAAGCTCGTCTCTCTCTTCCGTCATTCATTTCTTCCGATTCCTGCAGGTCAACACGAAAAACGAAAGGAAGGGCAAAAGGAAAGAAAAGATTCCCCTCTTTTGAGGGAAGCCGTACAGTGAGTCTCTCGTGTGCTCTCTCTTCTTTGTACGAACGAATCAACGAATAAGACCTCCAACCAACCAACCAACACAGACAGCATCAGTCGGTGGGAAGGGCCGAAGCCCCCCACGGCAAACCAACAAAGTTTAAGATACAGTCAAAGAATCAAAGAAAGAGCAAAAAGAGGAAAAGTGGGCAGGTAGGCAGGCAAAAAAAAAGAAAAAAAAGTTCCCGCCTTTCCCGACGGAATGCAATCCTCCTTCCTTCCTATTCTGCTCTTCTCAACCCACCCAAACAGAACAAACAAGGAGACAGAAGAGAAGAGGGTCAAAAGGAAGGCAGAAAGAAAAGAAAGAAAGAAAAGAAGACGCATTCACATCCACTTCAATACGAAAGGAAAGTAAACGCAACAGAAGCAGGGAGAGGAAGAAGAAGAGAAAGACAAAGGGGCCAATTGATACAGAAATAAGGTGAAGGCCGGAAAGGAAAGAAACGAATGCATGCATGCACATTTATTCGTTCATGGGTCATGCGATAGTCGCGACACTGGATTCATAGATACACACACAGTCACTCGCACAGTCACAGTCATTCTTTGCATCCGTAAATGACCGTCCTTCTTGCTTCCATTTCATTTGGAAAGAATCACTGAGAGGGGGCGAAAAATGGAAGTTTGATGTGATTTCCTCCGGCTTTCCCGGGGCAAATCACAATCAATCAAGCTGCCAAGGACGCAGCTGTCCCTGTGTGAGTGGATCCCGCCTCCTCCCTCCCTCCCTCTCTGAAAGAAAGAAAGAAAGAAATGAACGGAAGGCCGGGGCTACAGTCTCGCTGTCCATTGCTCACTGGCCCGATCCAGCTCCATCGATCGATCGAATGATCAGTCGCTTCTTTCCTTCCTTCTCTCCCTTCGTTTCTTTCTCCCCCCCTTCCGCGCTTCCTTTCAGCCGATCTGACGCACGCACAACACAACGACGACGACCCAATCCAACGGCCGCGGCAAAGGCACAGCACAGCGGGTCGATCGAAAGGAAGGTGGAAGGAGAAGGGAGTGGAAGGAAGACCGTCTGAGACAAACAAGATAATGGTCAAACGAACAATTAGCGTGAAAGGAAAACAAGGAACATCAGACACACACACGGGCACTACGGGGCAATTAAGTGAAAAACCAAATGCTATCATCTATCCATTCTGCGCATATTCAGACAACAGAAAGAAATTTCGGTTGTCACCGTATTCCCCCTGGATGGGGGAGCACAGAAGACCGCAGAGATGAAATAAACGAATGGGAAGAAGGGCATGCAGAGATGAAGCAAAAAAAACCTGCACTCCCCGTCCGTCCCCTCCCTTCGGTATCGACGTTTTGTTCTTTTGTCGTTTTCCAATGCAGTCAGTGTGTGTGTGTGTGTGAGAGAGAGAGAGAGGAAAAAAAGGCAGGAAGGGGCCCGCAAAAGAGCAAAAGGGATACCTACAACTGCCGTCCAACCTTCGAGAAGACGCGTGCATTCCTGGCGGTGATCGTGGGGTGACCGTGTTTAAAACAGATTTGCCGTTATGGATACACACGACGAAAAAAAAACATCAGAGGACAGACTACACATTCTTTCTGGCAGACAGGAAGGGACCTCAACAGTCTCAAATAAAGCAAAGCAAAGCAAAGAATGAACAGACATGAATGAATGAATGAATGACGATTCATTGAAATACGGCGTGTTCCCCTCCCGTCCCTTCCCCTCCCCTTCCTTGTTCGTTCCAGGTCAGTGTGGTAAAACAAACAATCCATGCTGTCACAGCTTGCTTTCTTGCCAGACAAAGAAAGAACCAATACAGACAGACCCCTCCCCTGGCTCAGCGAAGCTCACGCAAACAGTCTCCATTCACTCATTCAGATTCCAACAAAGGACAGAGCTACATGCATCTCTCTCTCTACTCAACCCGCACCCCATCCACCTGCTGCCATGGGACCCTCCGGAAGGAAACGCGCGCCGACCCATGCACCCACTCACACATCCATCAACTTATCAATTACCCCACTCATCCATCCATCTCCATTTCAAATCTCTCTCGACACTCTCTTCTTTCCTTCAGTCTGCCTGCCTGCCTGCCCAGATTCCATTCTTTCTGCCTTCCGATCCTCTTCCCTCCCTTCAACACTTTGATTTTCTTGCCATCGACAGACAGTCTTTCACAAACAAAAAAATGCAAAGACAGATAGATCTCTCAAAGAGCTGACAGACGAGAGAGAGAAGTTTCTGGGCACCAGCCAAGGAACGAGACAGGAAGGAAGGAGAGAAGGTTACTAGGTACAAACTGACTGAGAGATTGACCGATGAACAGGCCGAAGGTAGAATTTATTTCTTTCTTCCCTTCTTTGTTTCTTTTGTTCAAATGAACAATCGATTCATTCATTAAAAGGACGGTAACGAAAGGGAAGGGAAGGGAAGGGAAGGGAAGGGAGGAGGGGAGCATCGAGAGAGCAAAGGAGGGTACGCGGCGACCGCGTCCTTCTTCGAGAACAGACAGAGGTAGAGAAGGATGCAAGAAGAGTGACAAGGAAGAAAAGGAAGGGAGAGGCAAACAACTTTTATCTGTTCCCCCCTCGCTCGATCGCTTGCGTATTCGTTTTCTTGATTCCTTGACTAAGTAAGTGGTTGATCGGATTTCTTGCCTACTTGAAAACTGAAGGCTGACGAGTACCGGCGGAGGAGCCTTAAAGACTGTGGCACAACTGTACGAACCACACCCGAATAGAGAAGAGAAGAGTCAAGAAGAACAGAAAGCAGAAAGCAAATAAGACACAAACACACACACAAACAGCAAAAGAGAGAGAGAGAGAGAGAGAGAGAGAGAGAGACAGAAGGGGAAGAAAAGATAAAGAAAGAGAGACAGCGGGTGGGACGGATGACTGATTGAAAGAACGATGGATGGTCTGTTCTTCTATTTTATTCTATTCGGGCCGAATTCAGGCAGAAAGAAACAAAGAAGAGAAAGTGCAATCAAAGTACAAGAAGGAGAAAATTTCAAAGGCATGTCCCATTCCATACAGTCATCTCATCTCATCTGTAGAAGCAGGCCGGCAAACATGCATGGTAAGATCGCAACAAATGACAGAAAAAGCGGAAGAGGAGGGGGGCTGAGAAGACTGTCGACAGGCTTCACCATTCTTAAAGATGTTCACGAAAGCCATTGGTTGATTGATTCATCGCAACTGCCCATGATGGCGCGAGGAAGAGGAGACGGACAAACAAAGTGACACTGGTGAAGACGAATGTCTCTCTGCTGTTTTTGTCCGTTCCCGGCAAAGTAACTGACACCTCATCCATTGCCGGCCTTCCTTCTTTCCGTCATATTTTGTTTTTTTTTGTCGTCCTGCCCATTCACACCTTCCCTTCCTTCTTTGAGGTCGGTAAGGCAGGGTGCAGGGAAGCGAAAGAAGCCAACAAACATACTTTGTTTCCTGCCCTTTTTGCCGGTGCTTCCTTCAACTTTTTTCCCTTCCAGCGCTTCCTCCTCCCGCTTCCTGTCAGACCTTGTCACCGACTCTCTTTCTCTCAAAGACGCAAGGACAGAGAGACGGACACTCGCTCGGTTGTACAGCAGTTCTGCTTGTGCGTGTCTAGGCTTATACATCGCTTCTCTCGCTTGGTCGGTCGTCGCTTGGGCGTCGTGTGAGGATCCTGCGTAGAGGAAGGAAAACACAACAGCGACAGAGAGATGTCTGTCTACCAGGAAAGCTCGAGAGAGAAAAATCGTGAAGGAACCAAGGAGGACAGATAATGGAGTCGAAAAAAAAAAGAACCATCAAAGCGATGGACTTTCTCCTCTTCTCTTCCGTTCCGATCTCTCCCTTCCTTCCGTTTCTCCTGTGGTGCTTTTGATGGATGCTCTCTGCATTTTCCCCTTCTCTCGGATTCCTGATAGACCTCTTACTCTTCACTTTTTTCTCTCTGCTCGGTCCTCCACCCCATCTTCATTTTATCGTGCCTCACGCTCGGTCGAGTTGCGGATGGACATCTTCAGCTGTCTTCCGTCTCGCACCAAACCGACGCCGACCAACCGACCAGACACGCACGCAAAACATCCACACACCCAGACTTGCTTGTCCTTTTCTTTCCGGGCTGCAGTTGTATAACAGCAGCCACCCTCCTCAGCGATGCAAAAAGCCCAACTGCACCCCAGCTCTCTTGCTGTGCTCTTGACTCGACTAGACCAACTTCCTCAGTAGACGCTTGAACTTTGCGCGAGTAAACGGAAGAAAGCAAGGCGACGGACGCAAAGAGGACTGAAAGAAAGAAAAAAAAAAAAACACACACACACCGATTAAAGTACACACACAGAAACAAACAAACGAACAGACAAACACCACAAGCGAAAGTGGACAAGGCGACAGACAGAAAGTACGTTCTCTTTTGTTCTGTTCAGGTACGCCGAGCTTTCGGTTGACCTCCAGTTCGGGACCTGTGCGTCGTCTTTTTTCCTTTTGTCTTCGTCTGCTTCTTGTTTTCCGAAGCGTTCTCTCGATGTTTTCTTGCGGGTCTTATTTGGAGCAGTAAAATCAAAAACCCGTTTGAGCTCTGGCGAGTGGATTTTTCCGTCTCTTTCATTTCTGGCCCTCGAGTTCACTCACTCGCTTGGCCGGCGAAGGAAAAAAAAAAAGCCTTAGTGTCTCGATCCATTCCGAAATTCTGTCTGCCAAAACTCACACACAGTAAGAAAAGGAAGCCGACGGAGACAATGGGGAAAACGACGAACGTAGGGAGGGAGGGAATGGGGAGCAAAGCGCTTTCTCGTCGTTCCTCCAAAGTCTCTCTCTATTCATTTCCCAAAAGGAAAAAAAGGAAGGCAGGACGGAAGGAAGGGAGGCAAAAGGAAGGAAGGAAGGAAGGCAAAAGGAACGAAGGAAAAAAGTCGTCTGCTCGACCAGCCGGTCATTCCTTGCAAGCCGTTGGCTGGCTGAAGTTTAGGGCAGAGAGTCAAAGGATACGCGAGGAGTCGGTCGATTGAGGGAACTCAAGGAAACCTCCATCGATCGTTTGTCAGAACCCACCCGAGCGACCCTTTTCTCTTCTCAATCTGCCCAACAAGAACGACAGCACCCTTCGCTTGCCTCTCGTTTCTTTCTGACCTTCGAATGATCAACCAGGGCACGCAGGCAGATCTGCTGCTGCTGGTGATTCGAAGGTTCCATTCCCCCTTCAACAACTAATTACCCTCTCGTTCGTTCCCTCTGTCTTACCCGGTCGCACAGAAAGAGAAAGGAGAAACTCCTGTCTCCTCTCTGAGTGCGGCGTGATGCGATCAGATGAGAGAGACATCAATCAAATCAAATCAAAGAGCGTCGACAGACAGACAGAAAAACACAGGGAGGGAGGGAGGGAGAGACAAACCGCACTCTCTCTCATTGCTCTGGTCTTCCTTGCATGAGGAATAAATGAATGTCAACAAAAGCCTTGCGAATCCAATCAAACAAATGAAGTACACCCACGCAGCAAAACGAAACGAAAAGAAGAGGGCCACAGTTACCTTTCGGACCCTCTTTTCGTTCGCACATGAGGATGGGGACAGCAACAGCGTAACGACACAACACAGCACAACACAGCACACGACCATCCACGCGCACAAAATCCTCTTTTCCTTCTTGTCTTATTTGGTACATTCCCTCTTCCCTTCCCTTCCCTCCTCCGTTGGTCTTATCTTTCTTTCTTTCTTTCCAGATCCCTAGCTTTCCCGACCCTTCCCCCCCCTTCAAAGAGGAGATCCTGGCGGTGCACGGGCGTGTTTGTTTGCGCGCCTTGCGACTCGCTTAGAAGTCAGACAGCCGGAAAGAGGCAGCGACGCTGACGAGAAAAAAAAAAAAAGGAGGAATCAGGAGGGGAGGGGAGGGGAGAGGAAAGAAGGGGAGGAAGAGCTTGCAAGAAGAGGGAGGAAGGGGAAGAGAAGAGATGATGGGAGGATAAACGTGTTTCGCCCCTGTCTACACCAGCCCATCACATCGATTGATTTCCTTCCAAAGCGAACGTTCAGGCATACTTACGTGCACATTCACGCAGAGGAGGGAGGGAAGGAGGGAAGGAGGGAGGGAGACGAGAAAGAGAGGGGGCTGAGGAGATTCAAAAATAGAGTCAATGTTCCTTTCCTTCGTTCACTGCTTCCTTTGAAGCACTTGCTTGCTTGCTTGCTAGGTCTCTTCCTTCCCCTCATTTTTTCTCTTCTCTCTCGCGTCATGAGCTGAAACGCCGACAGAACAGCCCTTGACGGAGAAATGAAAAGAAGGAACAGGAGGGATGATCAGGCATGAGAAGAGAAGAGAGGGTATATGGTGAGGGGGCGATCGAGAAAGGTAGCAAAGGTGATGCATGCATGCATCCATCCGTCCGTCCGCGATTCATTCAGGCCATGCATCCATCAGGATTGTATGATGTCTCTCCTCTGTCTTTCCTTCTTGATTGTCTGTCTGAGCTTCCCGTCTTTCTTTCACGCATTTTTGCCTTCTTGCCATTTTTCGTTCTCTCGTGTTTGTGCCCGTGGGCAGCGATCTCATCTCAAAGTAAATGAACACGACAACGTGCACGACAGCACATGCACAAACACGCATACATACGGATACACGCGAGAGAGGGAGAACAGAGAAAGAAAGAGACATATGGATGCAAGTGGCCTGAATGAGCGCGGGTGGGGAGGGAGGGGGGAGGAAGTGAGGGGGCTTAGAAGAACAAAGGTACCGTCACAAAGAGAGAGTGACGGAGGGAGAAAGGAGAAAGGAGGTTTCGAAAAGGCGGGAGGAAGAAAAAGGAAGAAAACATTCATGACAAAGGCGACTGGAAAGCACACTCTCTGTTTCCATGTGTTTCTGCCTCAGTCTCTGTGACAGACTTTCTTTGTTCGATTTGATGACGCAACACCACACAGAGACCGAAGAAGGATGGCATCATGGGCCCTCCAGCCGACAGCGGAAACATCCATCCGTCCATCCGTCCATGGATAGGGTGATCGAGTGAGTGTTTGGCTTTCGCAGTCACAGGAGGGGGGAAGGGAGGTGAAGATGATGGTGATGATGTCGTTCGACTCCTTCGACACGGACCTCATTGCATTGCAGAATTAAGTGCAGGGTTGGTTGATTGATTTGGAGCATGAATCACTTTTTCTCGATGGATTGGTGCAACGAGCGAGCTTGGGGAGAAGTCAGGGAAAATATCGATGCTGTTTTCCCCACCCTCTCTTGTACTCTCCTCTTTCTTATTTTTTCTCGCCTGTTGTCTTTCTTGCCTTTCTGATCATGCATTTGAATAGAACAACATCAGCAGCAGCTTCCGTGTCGCGATTGAAAGAGAGGAATGAGTGTGAGGGGGGAAGAGAAGTCATGCACTAAGATGGATGATGAAACAGCGATTTCATTCATGGAACGTTCGGATGCTCCTTCCTTCCTTCCTTCCTTCCTTCCTTCCATTTTTCTTTTTTGATCCCGCCTTTCATTTCACTTCCTGCAATGGCGAGCCGAACTGATTGATCCTTTCGCGCTAGAGGTCTTGTTTGAACTACTTTTTTGTGTCTGTCAGTACGTGGCTACCGCCATCTCACACGTCGCTTTCCTTCCTTGTCTTCCGACTGAGCCAGAGTGCTGAGTCGGGAAGCGAGCGAGGCAGGAACGACGCCCGTCTCTTCCCCCAAACTTTCCCCCGCCACCCCTCCCTCCACGCACTCCACTGCCCTGGCATG
Source organism: Chromera velia (assembly GCA_018398765.1). NCBI lineage: Eukaryota > Chromeraceae > Chromera > Chromera velia. The sequence continues at coordinate 19,711 of JAHBMJ010005752.1, read as the reverse complement.
TTTGCCTGCCTGCCTACCTTATCCTTTTCTTTTCTCCTGCACACCCCGTTCCGGCGGCACAGAAGAGAAAGGAAAGAAGGAGAGCCAGAAGAATAAATGTAAAGCTACAGATTGGCTTGGCGGTAAGGAAACCTACCCCAAAGGAGGGCAGCCGTCACTAAAACCAACCCCGCTGTTCTTTCTTTTTTCTTTCCTTCAATCAGTATGCTTGCTCGCACCCTCGTCGCTTCTTCACTCTCGTCTCTCGTCAACACACGCACAGAAAGAGAAAGAGAAAGAGAGAAAGACAGAGAGAGAGAGAGAGAGAGAGAGAGAGAGGCCGCGACTATTCCTTCCGCTCTTCCCGTGTTATGCATGCATTCATTCATTGACTGCGTCAAACCAGGCAGGCAGGCAGGCAGGCAAGGAACAGTTTGCCGATTCTCACCGCAGTTTGCGGAACTTGATTCCTCATTTCGCCCCCTTCTTCGATTCTCTTCTCTCTTTCTCTTTCGATCAGCTAGAGACGGCTCCCTTCTCTACACCACGACGTTCTCATCCATCCCTCCATGCAGACCCCACAGTTTGGAGACTGCAAGGGCCGTCGGTCAGTCCTTCGTTCTTTTCTTTCTTTTCTTCTTGCTTATCGATTCGTTTTTTCGCTTCGTTTCTTCGATGAGGTAGAAAAGAAGAGAAAGATAGAAGACACGCACTCAAGTAAGTAAGTCGCTGAAGCGTCCAGTCAGCAGTCGCTGTCAGGAACGTCCTCGAGGGTGATACCACCATCTCCGAGAGCCTCCCTGATCGCATCGCTGCCTGCCTCTGTCAGGACCTCGTCCTCTCTCCCTCCTCTTCCCCCTCTGTTATCCGTCTCGTTCTCTCTCCCTCTCTCGTCGTGGTGGTGTGGATGCTCAACTCTCCGCATGTTCTGACTGTGACTGAACCCGCGGGGGGCGGGGGCGAAAGAAACGGCCGCACCCGTGTCAGTCGGACTGAAGGGAACTAGAACGACGCCCCCGGGGGGGCCGTACTTTGCATTTGCAGCGAAAGTGAACGCTGGCGGGATGCTTTCGCTGGAACTATGCTCCCTCCCTTCGTTCCTCGACCTTTCCGGGATCACCCCACGAGGTATGGGTGGAAATAGGCCGGTGGTTTCCGTCCCTCCCTGCTGCTGCTGCTGTTGTTCGCACTTGTTCTGCTGTTGATGTCGGGACACACGTACATGAGATGCGTCTTCATAGGTCTCCTCCTGCGGCTCTGGCTGGGGAGCGGAATTTCGTTTGGGATTTGGGGGGTTGCACACAGAGCTGCTCTGCGAGGTTGAGGTTTGGGCTGCTGTGCTTGGACGGGAAAGGGAGGAGCGGTATCTCTGAATGGGGGGAAGGTGGTCTCCCTCCTCTTCCTCCTCCTCCTCACAATCTGATACTTGCTCCTCGTCCTCGTCCTCCTCTTCCACAGGGGGGTCTCTCCGGCGGTAGTGAGAGTCCCCCCTCCCCGATGAAGAGACGGGGACTCTGCACGGTCCCGCAGCAGCCAGCTCGCTCCTCCCTCTTCCTCCCCGCACCTCTTTCTCACCCCGGTGCACTCCATCTCCCCTCAATGACATCTCCATCTCCGCTTCTTCCTCCTCATCCTCCTCGTATCCCTCCATGGATTCACAGTCGTCGTAGTCGCCCTCTTCGGTCTCGAACGTGTTCTGTCGGTTGGAGGGGGAACACGCGGAGTTTGAGGAAGCCAGGGTCGAGGCTGTGAGGGAAGAGGACTCGTTTGCAACTGCCTCCCAGTGCTTGCGCTCCTCGAGCATCTCTTCTGCAATGGAGGGAGGGAGGGGGGAAGAGGGAGGGATCAACGGAGGAAGGGAAGGGAAATGCAGGAGGACACAGGAAGAGCACGACCATGTGAGTACTTCCAAGTGCGAGGAGTGAAACGACATTGTGTAGAGAAGCTGTGGGAAATAGCAAGAGAGACGGAAGAGGGGAGGGCCGAACAGGAATCAGAGAGAGGGATTTGAGGAGGGGCAGAGATATAAACAAACGTACAGAATGTGTCAAAGGACTAAGGTCTGCACGGGAGAGCAGAGGGAATCAAAACGAGCGAAGGAGAAGCTGAACAGAGGAGAAGGGAAAAAGGACATTGATGCCGCCGAAAGGGGATGGATGCAAGGAACGACCGACACTTCAATCTTCCAACTGACTGACTGACTGAGAAAAGTCTCGAGGTGTGCTTGGTCGTGTCCTGTGCCCCCTTCTCTTCCCACAGTCACTTGATCAAATAGGAAATCGTTCTTGTCTAGGGGCATCCTCGAGGGTTCGTCTTCCTCCATATGGAGGTGGGCAAGGAAAGGATGACGCAATGCTTCCTCGACTGTGATTCTTCTCTTGGGAGAGAAGCTCAGCATGCGGTGGAGCAGGTCAACACAATCCTCCTCCCTAGCTGCCCAGCCCGGGAGTCTGCTTCGTAGTGTGGCCTTTGACATCGGGGCTCTGCGGGGGAGGCGTTGAATGAATCGTCGGACGACCTCATGAGGGATATCCCCCACATCCTCTGTGGAGGGATTGCCGAGGAAGTCAACGATCGCCACCACCTGGCTGCGTGTGTCACTCCCAGTGAACAGAGGCTTTCTGATGATCGTCTCTGCCAGGATGCACCCAGCAGACCACACATCCACTGCAGGCCCGTAGGACCCCCACGAGCAGAGGACCTCGGGTGCTCTGTACCACCGAGTTTGGACGTACTCGGTCATGGGACTCACGCCCCCGTCCCCACACCCGACGGGCGAGTTGGCGGCGGCGGCGAGGCCCTCGTGGTATCGCGAGAGGCCGAAATCGCAGATCCGGAGGTCGCAGTCGGAGTTCACCAGCACGTTCTTCGGTTTCTGCACACACACACACACACACACACACACACGCACGCACACAGGCAGGGGCACGCGGAAGGAGAGAGCGGAGAGAGCAGAAAAGGTGTTGCATCGTAGAAAGGAACCACACACGGGAGCGGAAGAAAAGACACACAGGATGATCAGAAGGCACCAAGGCAAGCAACGAAAGCCAGGCAAGAAAGAAACTTGAGAGACGGGCACGCAGAGGCTGGGAGGGACACGTGCAGCGACCAGCTTTTCTCTTTTCCGTCAGTTTTCTCGAGAAATTTTGGAGAGCTGGAGAAACAAAGAGACAGCTAGGCCGGGTGGGTGGATGGATATTCCCCGACCGGGTCGACCCGCCTTTCCTTCCGCCACACCTTTTCTCTTTTCCTTTGGTGGAACACTTGCGAACATCTCTCTCCTCCCTCTCCCCTGACTGACTGACCAGATCCCTGTGTACAACTCCTGCGGAGTGGAGGTACTTGAGTCCTCTGAGGATCTGGTAGAGGAAGAACTGGCAGTGCTCCATCGAGAGAGGCTGTCGGGAATTGATGATGTGCCCGAGGTCGGTCTCCATCAGACCGGAAACCATCAGCCTGCAGGCAGACAGGCAAGCAAGAATGAAACTACTGGGTCAGGAAACAGAGGAGAACGCCGAGCAAGATAGAGAAGAAAGGCCAAAAAAGAAAAACAAACGAACGGAACGTTTTGTGGCTGTCAATTGAAGCTGTCCATTCTTTCAGATCCGCCTGACTGACTGACTGACTGACTGTTCATGCATGCACAAACAAATTGTGTGGGAGGAAAGGAAAAGCGGCCCGCCCGCCCGGACGTGGGAAGAAAGATTTTATTTTCACTTGGACGGCAGCGCTCAGGTCACACACGCACAACACGTCTGATTTCACGAGGCAACGAAAGTCATCAAGAACAGCAGGCATGAAGGGAAAAGAAGCCAACACGGGGAGGGAAGGTAAGGGAAGCGAAGGAAGAGGGCACGGCAAAAAGAGGACAAGGAAAGGGAGACAGAGAGAGAAAAAAAGCAAGACAGACAGACAACGGATGTTGCGACTGACACATCAACACCCTCAAGGCAGTGCTTCCCTCCCACTCGCGGGAGCTCTGCGACAGTCCTGATCGGCACCTGTTGCTGCTGCATTCCCTCCATGTCCCTCTCTCCAGGAGACGAGGAGGAAGCGTGAATCTCCTCCGCCCCTGTTGCTGGGTTGATGGTGACATTCTTGACGACCTCCACATCGTACATCTGCAGTAGGTTCTCGTGACCCTGGAGGTGTCTCAGAATCCGCAGTTCTCGGAGGATTCGCTTGGCAAACACCTCACACCTCAACGAGTCCCGACACGATTTTATTGCCACGAGCCTGCCGGTGATAATGTCACGAGCAATCCTGCAGACGACCAACAGACAGACAGACAGACAGACAGAGACAGACAAAGGGGCACAGAGCACAAAGAAAGGGTATGAAGTGCACTAAGAGGGATCCCGTAGAAATGAGCACTTGCGCTGCTTCTCTCTCTCTCACTCACGCACCTATGTACACAGCTGAATCGAAGGGACACAGAAAGGCACCAGAACCGCATAGGCGTATACCAACAGCGTTTGAGGAAGGCCTTGTGCTTGCCTGGATCGCGAAAGACCTGAGCAAGGATGGGGGCATGCAGCCCGACCCGCGCACTAGGCGAAGACAACAGGGGTTGAAGGTGTGGGAAGGGCAAACGCTTCACGCAGACAAAGCCACAAGCAGCAGATTCAAAGAGGAGTAGGGACGGAAGGCAGACGAGGAGCGAAAAGTCGGCGAGACAAAGGCCAAGTCATTCCGTGTCTCTTGCTCCTTCGTCTCACGTTCGTCCTCATGTTCCTTCCAGCCTAAAAAACGCACTTACTCAAGCCCACACTGCGCAGACGCACCTGACTGTTCCGTACGATCCAGATCCACAGACACTCAGGTTGACATACCGACCCCCGAACGGGATCGGAGTGTCAAGGCTGGAGTTGTCCTTCTCACCCCTCTCAAGGTGCTGCTTCAAGTCTTCAATCTCTCTGCCTGTTGCCCTGGGAGCCCCCAGCTGGTACTGCTGCATTTGTGCTTGTGAAATCACTTCCATTGGATCTGCCGTTCGTTCCTGTTGTTACTTTTTCCCTTCTTATCTCTTGGGCTGTCTTCTTGTCTTTCGGTGTGTCTTCTTGTCTTCTGCCTGTGGGCGTCCTCCTCAATCAGTCTGTATGTCTGATGAGATGGATTTCTGGAGATCCTCCTTGTTCGTCTTTTCAGTCTCTCGCTTCCTCGTTGGCACCTTTGTCCTGTTTATAAAGCTTCTGCACGATTTGAATGATTAAAAACGTAAGAAAGATGGCGTATAGAAAAAGGGTCGGGGAAGAGGCTAACTCCAGAGTGTTTTTTCTCTTTAAATTCTTCCACTGTTGAGAAACCCACTACGAGAACGTACAGCCAACCCACAGACTTATAAAAGAACTACGCCCTGTCATGGATTACCCCTCACTTCTCCGTCACCGCAATACTGTCCAACGTCGAGAATCCACGAAAGGTAACTCAAAATCAGCCTTTCAAGGGATATCGAAGCCACACACGTACGTTTCGCCACGTGTCTTTTGTGCAAATCTGCAGCTGAATTAATTTTTTTTTTGAAGCGCGCGATTGCAGGACTCCAAGATTGGCCCCGGAAAGGCCCATGCAGATCGAAATCCGAAAATTTCCGAAAATCAAAACTTGAGTCGACAGTTTCACGAATGGTTGAAAACGCGACGCTCAATTGAAACGTTTCACATGATTTTTTTCAAAAAATTGATTTTTAAAAGAAAAATCTTTCCAACCATTTTCTGAGTTTTTTTCTCGAAGGCCACTCGCACGCCATCATATATGCAATTGCATGGGGGGCACGTAACAACGAAAGATACCAGATTTAATAATACACTGGACATATTCTCACACACATTCGGAAGTCGGAAATATTCGGAACGACTGAAATTATATTCGCTTTGGAGGTGAGAATGCATGCAACTCACTCTCACGCGAGTCTCACACCACTCACCTTGACCGACCAGTTAAGGTCTCGACACAGATCTCACGTCTTCGCATTAAACTCTTCCCATTCCGAGCGGAAGGCAGCGACAGCAAACGAGATCTCTAGCTGATTATATTTCTCGCTCGGTTGGTAGCTTCACATAGGGAAAAGAACATCCTCTAAAAATTGGACCGGTGACCACTTCTTTTTTGGTGCTCCTCTCTGGATATACAGGCTGCCGTGCATTCGGTAAAAGCAGTTCCGCTGACTCAGGAAACAGTGAAGGAGTCGGGATCCAGTCGGGAGGGGATCTAGAGACGAAGAGCATCAGGAGGGCGCCGCATTGTCAGGCAGGATGAACTTCGATTTGAACAGTATGATGGGGGGCTTGGGGGGGGCTGGTATGGGGGCCCAGAACCCTGACGCCCCCATTGCAGACACGTCAGAGCAGGTGTACATCTCGTCTCTGGCTCTCCTGAAAATGCTCAAGCATGGCAGAGCAGGTCGGTTTGCGGGTGGCGGAAGTTCAAATGAAAACAGGAAAGGAGACAGGATAGATAAAGGGAAGGATGAACAGAGACCAGGTACACCTTGAAACAACCGAAAGATGAAAGGCGGGAAGGGCGGGGAGCTGAGAAGGGGAGAATGGAAGGGAGAAGGATAAGGAGGATGAAGGAGAAAATTGATGGGGTTGGAAGAGAAGTATCATTGTGCACACTTTTGCTGCGAGGCGTACACCATATGGATGTCGGGAGAGTTAAGAACACACGGAAATAAGAAAGTAAACGGGCAAAGATTGTGCGTTTCCGCCCCCCTCTGACTGTGTGTAATTAAAGTTTCCCCTTAGAACGTATAGACATTTCTTCCTGACCTCATTCTTGGAACCTTCCTTGTGGATGACCCCACGCTAACGCACGCCGGCAATGCGTCATTGATTTTCATTCCGGCACCTGCTTGATGTGAATGGAATGAGAGCGGAAAGACAAACTGTAACGCATCTTGGCAAGATAGATGTAGGTACAAAGAGTGCCAGGCTCGCACAAACGAGACGACGGAATGCTGTTTTGCCTGCACGTTTGGGTCTGTGGACGTGAAGAGGTTTCCGGCTGTAGGAATTTTGTTTGGCTGCCCTTCTCGCGCGCGCGCGCGTGTGTGTGTGAGAGAGAGAGAGGTCGTGTATGTGTATGCGCATGTGTGCGTATTCTGCTTGCAGGTGTTCCGATGGAGGTGATGGGTCTGATGCTGGGGGATTTCATCGACGACTACACCGTGAGGGTTGTAGACGTCTTCAGCATGCCTCAGTCGGGCAACTCCGTCTCTGTCGAGGCTGTTGACCCCGTCTTTCAAATGAAGATGCTCGATATGCTCAAACAGACAGGGAGACCGGAAATGGTGGTGGGGTGGTATCACTCCCATCCCGGATTTGGCTGTTGGTTTTCGGGCACGGATATTAACACCCAGCAGTCGTTCGAACAGCTGAACGCCCGGGCAGTGGGTGTGGTTGTGGATCCGATCCAGTCAGTGAAGGGAAAGGTGGTGATGGATTGTTTCCGATTGATCAACCCTCAGACGATGATGCTCGGTCAGGAGCCTCGACAGACCACGAGCAACATCGGCCACCTGAACAAGCCCTCGTTGACTGCCCTTGTGCACGGGCTGAACAGACATTATTACTCGATCGCGATCAACTATCGAAAAAACAAGCTTGAGGAGGAGATGCTGTTGAATCTGCACAAGAGCAGATGGTCGGACGGACTGAGACTGCAGGTAGGTGAGTGGACGGAGGGAGAGTAATTAATCGGGGGGGGGAAGGAAGGAAGGCAGTGAATTGGCGGTACCAGACAAAGAGGACATGAGCAATGAAGGGAAAGGAAAGGAAAGGAGGGGGAACGATGCTCGTCGGCGTTCTTGTGATTTGCTTCTGCATGTGGGAGGGGTGCACCCACACCGTCTATCTTCCTGATGGCGGGATTTTTGTTCTGGGAGAGGGAGCGGGATAGGTAGTATTGCATAGCATAGAACAGCATTGCATAGCATGACATTAATGTTCCGGGTTTTTCCTGCGGTCCACTGCCGGGGGTCGGCTTGCACCGTTGATAGGGAGAAGGAGTGTGTGATTTTTTTTTTTGAAAATGGACCAGCCGGTTTCTTCGTCACTCAACGTGGGGAGCTCGTTTTTGCCATCGAAGGGCAGTAAGAAGGGAAAAGAAGAAAAAAAAAAACACAAGCGCGGAGGAGAGACTGAAAGGGCGGGCACGTGCTTCTCGATTTCTTTCTTTCGAGTGAGTGAAGACGAGGGAGAATCGTGCGTCGACGAATCCATCCGTCTCCTTCCTTCGTTCGTTTTGTCCTTCCAGACATTGACTGACTGCTCGCTCCTACTGATCGGTGGATTTTTTTGGACCCCCGGATGTGAAACTCCATGCCTGCATGCCTCTCTCTCTTTTTCTTGCTTGCTTGCTTGCTTGCTTTGTTCTTTGCAGGACTTTGAGGAGCTCCAGAAAGAAAATGCCGCCAGTATCAAATCGATGCGGTCGCTCTCTGAAGGGTACAACAAGATCGTGCGGGAAGAGTTGACGAAAACGGCAGAGGAGCTTTTGGTTGACAATGTGGGGAAAGTGGATGCGAAGAAGAGACTGAGCAATGAGGTCGAGTCTGTTCTCTCACGGAACATTCTCCAGGGAATGGGAACGATGATTGACACCATCGTCTTTTAATTTGAAATTTATCTTTCCACCTTCCTGCTTTGTCTCGCTCGATCTTGGGTTTGCTTCCTGCCTGCCCGCCTGCCTGCCTGCCTGCCTGCCTGGGTCTTGTTTCTTTCTCTGTCTGGACTGATTGTGCGTTTTGTACCTCTTGCTTGCTGGGAGATAGGAAGAGGAGGGACTAAAGAGAGACAGAGTGAGAAAAGACAGGACAGGGCTACCCTGCTGTGCTGAGCCTGTCCGTGCATGTCGAGTCCCGAGCTTGCATGGATTTTCATTGAAAGACAGGAGGAGGGGGGATGAGGGTGTAGTAGTGAGAGAGACTCAAGCTAGGGCAGTCAGTCTGCAGTCTTAGTTGATCCCTTAATTCTCGCTATGCCTCGAGCCTTTCGCGTTCCCTCCAGGATGTGGATGTTCATGGGACGGTGCTTTCTTCCTAGAATGAAAGCTGCGTTTCCGAAAAGACAGAGGGAGGGGGGGCAGGGTCGGGGGCGGGAAGCCGCAGGATTCGGGCTGGAAGACGGGGATGTAAGAAAGACTCTGGGGAAAACCTAGGGGGAAACGCGTGTCGGCTTCAAAGTCACAAGATGGAATGAGCGCTGCTTTCAAAGTTCTGTATATGGACCAAGAGTTATGCACAGTGGGACCAGTTCCAGGTCCAATGGATGTAATTCAAATTAATTGAGCATCTAATAAGTATATGATTAGTAGGGCGGCTTACACTCTAGCTTACACTTAGGCTTGCATTAAATTTGCATTGATTGATACACAATTCTAGGCGTTGTACTAGGTGTTGTATATACATGTATTTCATAAATAGATTGATTCTCATATATTTTGGTTTATAGATTCCGGCTAGGATTCCAGTTTTTATGCTAGTTTTTATACTAGTATATCTTTCTCTACTGATATTCTAATCTAGGTTCTAATAATAATAAATTAAGTGTATAATAAAAGGATAAAAAGCAGCGGCTTAGCAGCCAACATCCGACTATTTGAAAAGAGAAAAAAGAATTAAGGCCTAAATTTAGCGACTTGAGATGACTTAAGGGTGTAGCCTGGTCCAGTTGAGGGTTGAATGTGCAGTGAAACGAGTGACAGAGCTAGCTACTAAGTTAGTAGCATACAGTCCAATGAGTATTAACAACTACACTAGCAACTACATGTATTTCTAATATAGATATACAAATGAATATTATTTACTAAGATTATATCATTAAATAATTATTTAACTACTAGTATATCGCTTGGCATACATTGATGCAATTTGATGATTTCAATTTTCTATAAAAATATAATGTTGGATCGTCAAATAATTTTAATTAATTTAAAATTTGTGCATGCTCTGTTATTCAACGGGTCATGGAAAAACGGTCCATTTTTTCTGCTTTGAAGTACACGACTCACTGACAACTACAGTCAGCACCATCCAAGCGCGTCTGATCTCCAGCAACTCAATTTCTTTGCGCGTCATTGTACCCTCCTGCAACATTCCTCGACCGCTGCTCGATATCCAAGGAACTTTGAAATGACATTTTCGCCCTGAGGTAAATTAGTTAGTACCCCGTTGTTCACTCCTAGGTTCACTTTTCCTTCTTCGCACGCGGAGGACCAAACTTCCTTTGCACTAACGCGGCATCAATGGTTCGCGATGCGACACTCTACAAAGTCACTCTGCATCAATACAGGTTGGTTGGAAGATGAGACAGGCCATCAGAGGACGGCCGAAGAAGCAGAGGCAGAAGCAGAAAGGATCTGTCTGCAGATCCCGAGGACCCATGTGGGAGGACCGAGGGACAAAAAGAGAAACACTCCCGAGACAATGCGACGCAACGAAAAGGGCTCTGCGTCCCTCCTTTCTCGATGGTTCTCTTCTCCACTGCTCTTCGGTTTCCGCCGTCTTGATGGTTTTTCTTTTATCCTCGAACGCGCTGGTCTCTCGTCCCCTCCCCCATCTCCCCACTGACAAGTCTCCCGAGTGTGGGGACAAAATGCACTTGACTCTTCTCCCCTCTCTTCCTCCGTCTCCTCTCCTGCCCTCGACCTTCCAGAAACGGCTTCTTCTGGACCTGGCCCTCTTTCCCCTCTTTGACATGCCTCCGCTTCCTCTCTGGGAGACGCAGAGCTGTCCCTCCCTGTCTCCTCCTCCTCCTCACATGATTCTCTTCCTGCCTCCTCTCCAGTCACAAAATCCTCTTCCTCTGGATCCATCACCTCCTCGTCCTCCTCCTGCTGATCAAATTCATCATCGCCCCCCTTCGACCCTCTGCCGCTCTCCTCTGCTCTCTCAAAATCAGATTCCTCCCCGAACGTCCGAAATTCAAAGTTGTCCCACCAACCGCCTGATCGGAGCTTCTCTCCGACGCCAAAGGCGCCCGTGACGACCAACCACCCCATACACTGCAGCGCCATCGATTGATCAAGGCACGCGATTGAGGGTAAGTGGATGAATAGGAACGGGATGGACAAATACCGACACGAAAAGAAACTTGAGAGGTTTCTGCTGCCTAGTACTCCTCTCTCTCTCCCTCTCTCGTGCCTGTCTGGGGTTTGCCTGAATGTCTTCCTTTCTTTCTTTCTGCCTGCCTGCCTGCCTGGTTTTCAGTCAGTCAGTCAGTCAGTCACTCACTCACTCACTCACTCACTCAGTCAGTCAGTCAGTCAGTCAGTCAGTGAGTCAGTCAGTCAGTCAGTCAGTCAGTCAGTCAGTCAGTCACTCACTCACCCACTCACTCACTCACTCACTCAGTCAGTCAGTCAGTCAGTCACTCACTCACCCACTCACTCACTCAGTCAGTCAGTCAGTCAGTCAGTCAGTCAGTCACTCAGTCAGTCAGTCTCCGGCCGTTTTTTTAAATTTGTTGCTACCCCAGTTCTTGTTGTCTTGTTGGCATTTCCCAGTCCGTCAGCTATCCCACCCTTCCGTCTGTCTGTCTGCCTGCCTGCCTGTCTGTCTGTCTGTCTGTCTCTTATACACTCTTCGAAACTTTGAGAAAGGCTTTACACTTCAACAGGTGACCATCTTCTAACACGCTTCCTCACTCACCTCCGCCCAGCCAGTGACAAACACGTGGGAGACCAGCCACGTCAGAGAGGAAGAGAATGCCATCAGCCTGCACAGACAGATTCATTCATTCACTCGTTCATGTCAGCAACCGCATACGGAATCGTCGCGTGCATGGACAGAATCGAAGAAACGAAGGCGTTCCGATCACCAAAGCAATCAGAGTTGATATTTCACATGGAAGAAGTCGCCAAAAAAGAGCAAGTCGGTCAATTAATGAAGGAAAATTACAATTTGGGACGGCACATTTTTTCTCCACTCACGATCGATGCACAACTTCAAATTTCAAATACATGACACAAACCGAAAGGAAAGAAAATTGTAGCCGACGATTTCAATCAAATGTCAAATATCTTTTTGGCAGCCAGAAGAAAATTTGGGATACGCAGGGAGAGGGCTTTCTAACTTCAATCTAGAAAGAAGGAAGTGCCTGCCACGCGGACACATGCAACAAGTCATTTGGAAAAAACCGACGTACCCAATCAGCGGCTTTGCCCAGGTGTGATATCCCTGCGAACAAAAGCGAACAAAAACAAAGGCACTTCAAAAATGGTGCTGGTAATACATATGTGACATAAAGCCTCTGCCTGGTATATGCCTGATTGCATTCATTCGACAGTCTTTCAACGTGACGAAATCTTGAAGACGCTCCTGGAAAAGAAAATCCTTGCTCTCACTGTATCCTTGAGGGGCGTTTTCCCGAATCTTTGAACAGCTGCCACGTACAAAATGGGCATGCAGAGAATCTCAATTCTCCAAGGGCTGTATTTGCAAACTCGAACTGGAAAGCAAGCCAATCTCTCCTTCACAGTGGGAGGGACAGATATGAGAAAACGGAAGGCGCGGTCGAGTCTGCCACTTCGAAGTCCTATCCCGCAAACTCAGATAAACAAACAAATATGCGGCAGGAAGTCAACGGTAAAGCAGACAGAGGGCCAAAGAGTAAGGAGACACAAAGGTCTCTTGAGTGTCACACCGTAGACAGGCAGGGGGGCAGGCTACCACAGACAAACAGAGGGGCAGAAGGACAAAAGTCAAAAGAACAGATTTACTCACAAACTGATTTGAACGAAAAGACGAATAAAGACAGGCACGAGGGAAAAACGGACACACCAGTATGACGGTCGGAGGGACCGCACGAGATCCGAAGAAATGGTCCTGTGACATCCTCTCGTCTGCATGAATGTGTGGAAAAAGCAGGAAGACGTTCATTCAGACAGAAGACTCACATTCATAAAGTCTTATGTCCTCTACCCATGCACACGCTGCTTGTTCCGTTGAACAGCACGCAGAGGTAAAGAGGAAACTAAAAGAATGTGATTTATTTTGCTTCTTTTTTCGTCGTTGACGTTTCAGCCATCACAACTCGAAATAGGAAAAGAGTCGAGAGCGCAGGTGAAAATCGGGTTTTTTCGCTATCTTTGTTCCTCTGATCCTTTTTCATCATCAATTGTTTTACGTGCTCTAGTACCTTCACATTTTGAGTCTCTCATTCTTCTCTGTGTCTTTGGTGTTCCACATCAATCAGAAAGTGAGAAAAAGGGGGACCATTAGTGCATAAAAACTCGTTCAGTGAAGGGTTCTGACTGGGAGAATCTCTGGTGTGGTTGGAGAAAAGCGGCAAAGTAACACCAGACAAAGAGACAAACACATGGACAGAGAGACAGGGAGGGAGGGAGGGAGTGAGGCACTATGTCCGACCCTACACATATTCAGACGGACAGACCGGAAAGGACCCCCTCCCGCCAGGCCACTGTACACAAGACGGAAGCGTCAATGAAACTGTTCCGTGTGTTCCGGTCGGAAGTTCTGCAGCATGAACGCGGAATAGACACACATCACTATGAGGCGTGAGTCTTTCATCGATTCACTCTTCCTTACTCTCTTCCTGTCTTTCATCCATCCGTCCATTCATTCATTCTTTCTGTCATTCATTCTCTCTCTTCTCGTCTCTCTGCCTCTGTCTCTCTTTCTTTCTCTGCCCTTATCTCTTTTTCTTCTTTGCGCCTTGTTTATGTTTCCTTCTTTTCCCGCATTTTTTCGTCTTCCAGTCCTTGTCTGCTTGTGCTTGTGTGCATGCGCATGTGTGCACCTTCTCCTTTCCTTTCAAAGACCGCGAGAATGTTCCGTTTTTGTTACCCGCTCAGAAAAGAGTGACACACTTATCGATCGAGGCCTTTCTGTATGAAAGTAAACGAAAAAAAAAAAGACGGTGTGCAGACAGATCGATCGAGGCCTTTCTGTATGAAAGTAAACGGAAAAAAAAAAGACGTTGTGCAGACAGATCGATCGAGGCCTTTCTGTATGAAAGTAAACGAAAAAAAAAAAGACGTTGTGCAGACAGATCGATCGAGGCCTTTCTGTATGAAAGTAAATGAAAAAAAAAAAGACGGTGTGCAGACAGATCGATCGAGGCCCATCACGATCAAGTGTGGTCTGTTCTCAATCTTCAATTTCCCTCCCGTTTGTTCGTTCATGCCGTTTAAAGAATGGTAAGAGGATGGCATGCCGAAGAAAAGAGATGGAGCAACGGACCAACCTTGAAGCATTTTGGGGTTGTTGAACACCTTGCTTCCTGCAGACGTGCATCTCGACAGATCGAGAGAGAGGAAAAACAAAACAGACAAAGTCCGTCTGTCCGCAATTGGGTTGGATAATCCGCATTCGTCCATTGTGAATGTTTTTGTCCACTTAATTGTTCTTGATCTTCCAAAGGATCAAAAAAGGGACAGCTGGGCCGATGAGAATGGGGTCTTCTCACAAAGAAAAGAAATACTGAATGAGAAGAGATTCACTCCATTCACCGGCCCAAAGACCGTATAACAAAGAGATATGGGAGAGAAGTAAAGACGGAGAGCTTCGAACGACCACTGCTGATCGATCGAGCTGTCGGACCTGTGTAAGAAATGTGCTTTGATTCTTCTATGCCCTCCCATATGAGGTTCATATTCTCTCCATCTCTTCTCTGGGCATTGTTCAGTCTATACTGATCCATGTTTCCGTGGCGGTTCTGCGAGTCTGCTTGGACGACGTTCTGGTCTGATTTTCCGTACGGCCACAGGTCTCTGCATACAGACGTACGTTCACAAAGACACCCATTCAAATACACACACAAACAAGACAGTGAGAAAGGAACGCGCGAATACATACAGACTCGTATGTGCGTACGCACAGGCCTTCCATTAGTTTTGGATTCATCCATCCATGCTTTCTTTTCTTTCGTCTCGTGTGTTTTGCAGTACCCCTTCGACATCATCGGACACTGCTTCGGAGTTTTCAGACAAATGCAATCTTTTTCTCACAAGAGTGGAAGAAGCACAACGTACATGAATGAATGGAACCTGATCGAATGCAGTGATTCTCTCTCTTTTCCTCATAGGGCGTTGACATCCGAGTATCATTCTGTATGATTTTCTTCGGTTGTTCAGTGATGTATTCATTCATTCATTCATTCATTCACTCATTCCGTCAGTCAGTCAGTCAGTCAGTGAGTCAGTCAGTCAGTCAGTCAGTCAGTCAGTCAGTCACTCACTCGCCCACTTAGTCAGTCAGTCAGTCAGTCAGTCAGTCAGTCAGTCAGTCAGTCACTCAGTCAGTCAGTCAGTCAGTCAGTCAGTCAGTCAGTCAGCCAAGTGCCCTTGTGTTTACGCTGACCTTCTGACATGTCGGATAGACGGGTCACAGTTCCGACACTCATACTTATAGTATTCGATGTCCGTAGTCGAGAAGGTGGGGGACCAGAGGAAGAAGGGCAAAATAAAGAACATGATCGAATAAATCTGCAGCACCACAAAAGATGATCGTGGCGCTCATGGATCTACGGTGACGTTAGAGGCGCCAGAGCTGCCCCAAACAAAGTACTCACTCCACTCATTGTGGGGACTCACAACCCTCCATGCACAGAAAAGGGAGGAAGGCACGCGCAGGAGCAATCTATGCAATGCCATGAGCAATGAATGCCTCACACATCGATCGACCACAGTTTCTACGAAGGATGAAGAGTCGTGGGACTGACAGGAAGGCAAATCACCGGCGTGCCTATTCTTCCTTCGGCCTCCATTCGCGTCAGTCAGCCTGCGGGTCCGTGTCTCCGCCTGCCTGCCTGATTTCTATTGACTGACAACTTGGCTGCCTTCCTAGTCTGTCTGCCTGACATCCTGTCGGCCTCTCTGCCTTTCTTCTTTCCCGTTTTCCCATGCGCCTGTTTGTCTGTCTGTCTGTCTATCTATCTATCTGTTTCTCTGTCTATGTTATCTATTCATTTATGTTTTCTCCTGGCTGACCATGAGAATCGTGAAGAAGAATGCGATGATCACTGCATTCCATGGGCGTTGCGCTGTAATTTCGGCTGGGGCCCCTTCCATGGCTTGAGTTCTAGAAGTGATCCTCCCTGAGCCTTCCAAATCCCCTGCGGGCAGGAACACAAAAATAAATTCAAAGACACGAAAGAAACGCAAAGAGATGAGATGAGATAAGATGAGATAAATTAGAATGGACACACAGACTCAGAGGCGCAAGACGAGCTGCTCTCTTTGCGTGACGAAAGCACACACACTCCATATTTTTTTCGAGCCGAAATCTTTTGCAAAAGAGGACAGACAAGCCAGTCTGCCGGACGGACAGACAAATAGACAGACAGACAGACAGACAGACAGACAGACAGACCGTGGAGAACTTCTTCCTGTTCGTCCGCTTGGGCGCAGTCTCCTTGACGGGGCGTCTTCGGATCCTGTGGACATCTTTTGTCGTTGGGCAGTGTATCGACTGGAGGGGGGCGTGTCTGCAGGCATTCAGAGGTCAGGCCGGGGAGAACGCAATGAAGACACGATGTGACGGTTGTGAGGGGGGAGTTGCCATTTTTTTTCTGCCTTTCGCGAGTGTTTATGTGTGTATGTTTGCACGAGTGTGTGCGTGAGTGTGTGTGCGAGTGTGTGTGTTAGCATGCGTGCGAGTACGTGTGCGTGTGTGTGTATGTGTATGTGTGTGTGTGTGTGTATGTATGTATGTATGTATGTGTGTGTGTGTGTGTGTGTGTGTGTGTGCGTCTTTACTTTCTGTTTGAATGCTACTTGCTCTCTCTCGAAGCATCTTTGTGTGTGTCTGCCTCACTGTATGTCTTCCTCTGCGCGTGCGTGTCTGAGTGCATGTGTCAGTGTTGGTATCGTTTGAGCGCATATCTGGTCTCCACCCCCCCCTTTTTCTTCTTTCTCGCTTTCTGTCTTTTCTTTCTTTCTTTCTTTCTTTCTTTCTTTCCTTCTTTCTTTCTTTCTGTCTGTCTGTCTGTCTGTCTGTCTTTCTTTCTTTCTTTCTTTCTTTCTTGCTTTCTTCGTCTCTTCTGTCGCAAAATTGCTGTAGACACCATGCTGAACTGGTCAAGAAGGTAGGTAAGGAGTCCAAAAGCTAGAAGAAGACATACACTGGAGCAAACTTTGGAAGCTCCTTGCAAAAAAAAACAAAGGCTGACGCCGTGAAAGACGGCGCCCCAGATGAAAAAGTAGAAAAACCCCGTGATAAATGGCGCGAGAATAACCTGCATGCATGCGGATGCGATCAGATGGTTGGCGAACAGATCCGGTATGCATGAGTTGAATAACAAAACCTCAAGAAAAGGTGTTTCTTTTTCATACGCCTGTGGGCGGATGTGAGGCGATTTTCAAATGTCTTCCGGAGGCCGGATCAATGATCGATCGTGCCTGCATATTCTCTCTAGCTGCATGCATGTGTGAGGATGCTGAATGTCGACTGCATGATCGAGGGTTTCTTTTTCAGTTTGTTGCGTCTGAACGAGCTTCTTCAACGCTGTAAGTTTCTGACGGGCCTCCAGGATTTGAATCTCGTCTCCGAGACTCGCGAGAAACTCAGTCACCCGCTCCCTTCCGCTGGCAGCGACTTCTTCGTCTTCGGAGTGGGCGTCTATCTCGGCTTGCGTCAGTTCGGCCGGCTTCGGCAGGACCTGCACAAATCCGTTCAGTTGGCCAAACAGATTTTCTTCATCTAGACGACGCAGCAGTACCTATGCACTTAATCTCACTCGTGTGCAATGCATATATTTGTCGACACTAACTAAAACGCGGACTCACAAAGGAGAAAAAACAAAAATGGGACAAGGCGAGCGAGCAACATGGGATCGAAACTCAATGTGTGTGAAGTGAGAGAATGCGCATGGATCTATCCGTGGTGATGACGAGAGTGAAGCGTGTATTAAGATCCATGCGGACTCCTGCCTGCACAAAGAAAGCCACCGACCCCCCAACATCTGGGAGGAAGACACCCCTCCACACAGAGGGGGTTCAGTCACGATCCAATCAACCGCAATCAACGTACTCATACACGCACACTCAACGACCGACGAACCGACCGAAATCGTTCCGGGGGCACATTCGATTTCCAGAGAGCTTCTATGACTGTAAGTACCTGCACACATTCGTTGTATCACCGCTGTCTGAGGCAAAGGCACGAATGGACGGGAAAATGAGAAACAGATGTCAGAAGGTGGAGGAAGGTCAAAGACCCCAAAACAAGAGTTCATAAGGGATGGAATCTTTTTTACCCTTTTTGTTCCGTGTCTATTCAAGATCATTGAGAAAACAAAAAAGTCCATAATATTGACTGAACAATCATTTGCCCCACGAGAGAGAGGCCAATTGATCGACCGATCAACCAACCGACTTACCATACTGGTAGTTCCAGAATCTCTCGTCGGGCCCCCCACCTGACAAGACAGACAGAATCACCACTGCCCCCCACCTGACAAGACAGACAGAAAGACAAACTGACTCATGCAGTCGACAAAAGGGAGATTCGTGAACGCCCCATCGAGGCACCAGACGTAATGTTCCGGCCTGCATCCGGGCATTCAGGTGAGAACACACGAGAGAGAAATGCATGAGACAGAGACTGAATGACGACCAGAAAGCGTCGTCTATGCTACTACAAGGCTACAAGTAGGCAGAAGGAGGGCACCGCAGAACGCACAACGATTTGCCGACGTTTCGCCTTTTCTTTCTTTTTTTCCGCACAAAAAGACAGAAAAAAAACACAAATAGAAAGACAGGAGGCAGGCACACACGCGCACACACACACACACACACACACACGCATGCAGAGACAGGGAGAGAGAGAGAGAGAGGGACAGACATGTAGAGAGAAAGAAGGACCGATCGAGAAAAAAGAGAGACACACGACTAACCTGTCTGCATGGCCCAAGCGACTTGAGAGTTCTTCTGTCGCCTTCTCGGTGAAGTTTTCTCTCCCTGCACCATTTTTTCCGACTTAATTGTATTGCGCTGTAAAATACTGCGTGAATGATATCTCGAGGTGTTTATATCGTTACACAAGGATTGAGACAAGGCTCCATGCACCTGTTCAAATTTCCTTCAGCAAGTTTTTCTCTGAATGTGTCACAAAAATGGCTCGTGATCATCTTCCAAGAGGTTGCGCAATTTGAAACACACACGAATCTGGACACACACAATGTGAACAACAGAAGCGACCAGACTTTGGTAGAAAATAACACGACAGCCCAAAACAAAGAAAGAGACCACCTGAACGAACCAACTGACCTTGAAGACCCAAGGGTGACTGGTCCAATCCGTCACGACACTTCACCCTCACGGCTGCATCCGTCCATTTATTTATCCATCCATCCATCCATCCATCCATCCATCCACTCATCCACCCATCCACACGATTGCAATCACAGACTCGTGTCTGGACTCTTCATTACCCTTGTGCATCCATTCGTCGCCGGGGGCTTCAAAAACGTTACAGAGAAGAACATCTTCCCTACTCTCATGCTCCATCGCTTATCTGCTTGTCTAAGGCTGATCGGGGCTGATGGGCAGACTTAGAGGCTTGGGCGGGCCCTTTGTTCCCCCACCTGCATGAATCTCTGATTGCCAATGATGGCCCTCCCGTATTGAATGATCAGCTCGATCCGTCTGCATGCATCAGATCGTCTCTCTGCCCGACTGACTGACTGACTGACCTGCTCCGTGGTGTATGAGAAATCCCTTGACGAGTCTGACTTCTGGATGGACCTCCATTCGGAAGTCCCTCTCCATT
>JAHBMJ010005751.1:35000-66441 GCA_018398765.1 Chromera velia | reverse complement strand
ACTTTCAGAGGAGGCAGACTTTCTCCCCATGCGTAGGCAGCCAGACACTTTGCTTCCGGAGAGAGATCGGAGAAGCGTGTGTCGATCAAAGTGCCAATAGAGATGTTGTATTCCGTGTTCTTGCATCCTGGGGTAGCGCATCTCCCAGTGCAGGTCTCTATGGGGTCGCCTTCTGTCATGAAGTCAAGATAGATACGGAATGAATACTTGCATCTGTCACATTGTTTTTCAAGAGACAGCAGCCCCCACTGCAGCAGCTGAGTGACCAAAGGGACCCTGCCTTGATCTAAGATGTCTTTCAGCTCAAACACTGACGTAGGCACGTTTGTGAAATCGGCCATTGTGTGAAATGATGTCAATGTAAACCTGTGTCCACTTGTGTGTGTGTCCTTGTATGTGTAGGTACTGTGTGGGTCAGATGACAGAAGGAAAAACGAAGACTTTGAGATTGACGTCGACAGTTAAAACCGATTTTAGCTCGGACTATCACTTTTTAAATCACCCCTTTAGTCTTCAACTTTAAAAATTCTACTTAAAGATGCTTTTAAATTTTAATATAATTTTAGACACTCACCCCTGTTAAATATTAACTTTAGAAATCTAAAAATCTCGAGTTAGGTCTTCAAGCCAGCTATACAGTTATAGATAACTGAACGGAAGCGTTCCGTGTCTGTTGTTTTACACCCTCCCTCCCTCATTACACCCTCAAAGCACTGATCGTCTCGCTACACCCTCCCTGACCTGCTATCCGAACTTTCTTTTCCAACCACCTGCACAAATTAAGGTCAAAACAGGCACTGTTGTTCACACATCCTCATGACAACAACTGTTGTTCACACATCCTCATGACAACAGAGTCAAGTTTGAATTTCAAAGCTCTGCCAGCCATTCTTTCGGCTAAGCTCTCAAACGTCCATGGCTGGGCAGCTTTACATGTGGACATGTTTTCGTTCCAATTGAACAGCTTTCTTCTTTGAGTCTGAACTGACCCTTCTCGCTGTGCAGCCGTTTCCCAAAACATCTTTTCCCCACTCTGCAACGGCCATTCTACCGCCACTTCTTTGCCAGGCGGCACAGTTTCACATGTCCTAGCTGCATGTTGCCCGCTCTCCATATCTTTTTGCTCTTTTTCTTTGCTCCAACTCTTGAAGTTCCTCAACGTACTGCCATGACAGATGCATGGTGTCCACTGCTTTCAAATTGCCCTGTTTTTCAGTCTCATCTCTGTGCTTCTTCTTGCAGCATTTCACAGCAGCTCGTGCAGGGGTTCCCTCCCAGCGCCTGCTCGTGGAGAAGGCATCTCGGTCGGTCGACAGTCACTGCGGGAAAAAGCTTTCTGGTCTAGTGTCCTCCCGCTTTCGTCTCTTGCTGTTCTCCCCTTGGGCGGGCGAGCTCCTCGCTGATTGTTTCGACGTGTCGACGTGTCTTTTGTTTTCCTTTGCCCCTCATTCCTCCTTTGCAAGTGCATGTCCTCTTCCGTTTTATGCGTGTGAAAAGTTGGTATGTATAAATGCATTGTACGAAGTCATTAATACGTGTACGCGACTCAATTCAGACTGTCTGACTGCAATTAATATCGTTGCTTCTCGTTTCATTTTTGCTCGTCGCTCCGTGTTTATTCATGCAAACATTCGTCAACTTGGCTGTACGTCTCTTCAGTATTTTGTGTGCGAATTTTCAAGCAGAGTGTCACGGGCTGTCACAGAGCTTGAACGGTTTGTCAAGATGAAGAAGGGACAGAGAAACAGAAAGGGATGCACGCTCAGGATGCAAATGTTTTCAGGAGATCGAAGGACGGAGAAGTCTGCTCAAAGAGGGACGCAGTGATCATTGCACAATTATTCGAGAGAAGGACAAGGAGAGTCTGACACTCAAGAACTGAAAGTGCCCTCAACTGATCGCATCCTATTTTTCTTGTTTGCAGGACACAACTGTTACAGCAGCAACAGAGGCGGCACAGACGGAGAAGGAGTGGAACAACGCAAGGAAGGCACAAGGCAACCAGTTTGATCGACTGAAAGCGGTAGGCTCTTTGCACGACTTTCTGTCTTTTTTTATCTAGTTCTCGGTGTGTTTTCTTGGTCACACATGGCATTGCAGATAGGGTGTTCGGTCAGGGCGAGGGCATCATTGCATGGATGCACTAGAGTCTGTAGTAGTCCAGTTTCCAGGTAGCTTTCGCTATGTCCACATGTGAGTGGTGAAATGAGAGCAGCAGATTGGAAAAGTTTTCTTTCAGCTAGCTGTGCTGCGTGCGTCTCTTCGTCACGAGAGGAAATTCTTCAAGCTGCCAAAGAGAACAAGATGTGAGCGGGCGCGAAGAGTGCGTGTATGGTCGATTCTTTCTCGATCCTCTGAAGTGTTATTCTTTTGCCTCAATTCAGTCAGTAATTCCACTCTCGGGTGAGTGGACGGTCTGTATGCAGGAGTTGGAGCTGAAGAAAGGACAGGCCAACGAGGGGTCTTCCACTTCGGTGAGTTCTCTGAATTATTCTCATTGCGTACTTCAACTCCATCAACTCTCTTCTGTTCTCTTCTCTTCTCTTCTCTCTTTTGTGTTTGTTCATCTGCATCATACAGAGGAGACGCGAGAGCTATTGTTTTGCATCGTTGTAGGTCGAAAGGTCAGCCAAGAGGGCCCTTTTCACCGGGGACTCACCATACACTTCACCCCACCAACGCCTCGTAACAGGTTTGCAGCAGCCAAGAGTTAGCGCTTCCTGGAGGGGGTGGGAGGGACCACACAAACATTTTAGCTAACATGCAGTCACCCCGCCCTCATGAACACACCATCACGCCTCTCTTTTGCTTTGATCAGAGACCCTGTGCTATGTCGCTGTCTAGTGTCGCTGTTGCTCGCGCCTTTCGCATCCAATTGCATACGAAGTTGGACTTTCTCACTGCCATTCGTCTTTTGTCTTTGTCCTCCTTCACCTTTAGTTTTCTGGTCGAGCACCCGGGGCGACCCTGGGGATCCTTGAGAGCATGCATGCAAAATATCTTTTCAGCTGCAGGATTTGTACTCACTCACAGGTGAACGCTGCGCTGAATGTAAGAGTCTCGTTCAGGCTCAGCCTACTGACGTCGTGAAGCAGACTATCTGGAGGCGGCAAATTGATCAATGCGCACAAGGTTAGTCATTGTGGGGCAGGAATGGATTCTCTCTCTCACCCTTCCTGCCCTGCAGGTGGCCAGCAAGGAAAAAGGGGACCACAACTTGAAGCTGCTCCAAAATCTCCCTCAGGGAAAAGAGTGGATCCGGGTCAGTTGTCAGCGATTGGACTCGATCGATTTCCTTCTTTCTTCACTTTGGTGCACGGGCAGTTCTCTCATCTGACGCTATCCATCGAGTCATAGTACAGCAGAGTCTCTCTGTGGACCTCTCCTTTCCTGAGCGCCCGTCCTCTCTTTTTTTTCTGTCCCTCTGTCTGTAAATCTCTCTGTTTGCCCGTCTGTCTGGCTGACATCATGCCTTTGTGGATGTACTGACTGTCAACGAGTTGGGAGAGCTGTCAGCCTGCTCAAGGTGCGCTTCTGTCAGCATTCGATCTGTGACATTGTCAAGTTTCACTGCCCGATATTTTTCAACCCGAGACACTTGTGCAAAAGTCTCAGTCTCAATACCGTTCTTTCTCGCTCCTCATCATATTCATGTGCTGCATGTGCATTTGATTTGATCCAGATCACCAAGATGCCAACAACAACGTCAGACATCGACACCATCGAGAAGGCCGTCAAGGCGGCTGCTGGCCCGACTGCGGGCGACTTCCAGAAGGTCATGCAGGGGAGCAAAGTGCAAGATTACGCATACCTTGAAATATCTACAGAAGCAGCCGCAGAGCTGGACGGCAAAGCAATCGCTATCAAAGACTGTCGACCTGCACGCTTCAAGCGCAAATGCTCAGGTCGGGTGTTTTTTTTTGTACAGGGAGAAAACGTGTTGAGCTAGCGTCAAAGTCTGCTTCAAATCATTTGGTTCATGCCAGGGTTCATGTATCCTTGTTGACTGCTTTCGTATTCTTTACTATCCCATCTAGGCTGTGTTTTCCAGCTGTGTTTGCTGATAATATCTTGGATCCTCTCTCTTTCTTTTGCTCTCCATTGCGTATGTTTGTCGCGATACGGCCTCCCGCTCTACAACCAAGCCTGCCAGCTTGCTAATTTTGGTTTGTCTTCTCGTGCTTCCCCTTCTTCTTCGTCCTCTCAGACGGAGGCTCAGCGTCAAGAGAAGGCGACAGAGGGCACGGCGGCTGCTGAAAAGGAGAAAGAGAGGAGCTGGGAGCTCTTGAAAGTTTAAGGAGGCTGCACGGCGAAGTTTTGAGGGGAAACGGGAATAAGAGCCATCTTTGGGAGTTAACTCAAGTTGCATGTATCTCTAGCATATATATACTTACACTGTTCAAGTGCTAATTTCCGGTTTAGTATTATAGGGCCTATTTTAGCCTATTGTATACAGTCTAATAAAAATAAATTGAATAGTATATATATAAATTAAAAAAGAAGAGGGAAGGGAGTTTGGAGTCCGGACAGGAGGGAGAGTGATAAGAGGAGTCTCTCTGGTCGTACATTCCTTTTCTTCTTTTTATTTTTCTGCCGGATGACTGCAGATCATGAGTTTCAGAGTCTGGGGCGTTTGAGTTTAGTTTCAGACGCGGTTTTAACAGAAAGTCGACTCGAACTTGACACATGCAGAAAAGTGTGGTAAGGGGAGGTCTGCAGATTAAGGTGGCTTGGAGTCCTTTGATTTTGTTGGGCGCCTCCCACGGCAGGTGGAAAGAGACTGAGGGGCAAGTGAGTGGTATCTCTTGCTCTTCCTGAAGAGAAACGAAAGCCGCGTCGGAACGTGTTAGTTTCTCGGGGTTGCTAGTTTCTGGTCAACTCAGTATAGCCTCTCTGAGCGAGCGCTCGCACTCCTAGGCTAGCAATGCATATATGCTCAGACTGCCCTTTGCTATTGGAACACGATGGCTGGTAGGTTAAGTCACCTCATCATCATCATCATCATCATCATCATCATCATCATCATCATCATCATCATCATATGCTATTTATGCTGTTAGCCAACGCTGCCAATCTATTAATATAACCAAATATCATTAGCAATATAATTCAAAATATGAATGAATGAATGAATGAAGTTGGCTTTGCTAGAGTGGAGCCGTGCTCCCAGCAGCCCATGTTCATGCAAGAGATCGTCAATCACTCAACTCTAGAATAGAATTATATAGTCTGAATATGCCTGAGTTAATTATACTCTTGAGATTTTTATACCTAGCTGGTAAATTCCCTTAAATTGACTTCAACCACCTATGAGCTCTCCATGTCTTCCCACGACCTTGCTTTATCCGTTAGGAGCGGCTGATCATCACTCCACCTATACTCTTTATCCTAACTTTGATTTAACCTAGTCATTCTGCAAAGACCTGGGAATTTAAACAGGAATTTAGAGAAATTTAGACAGGAATTTAGAGGATTTTAGAGGAATTTAGACAGGAATCTAAAAGAATTTAGACCTTTAAATTACTAAACTTAGGAGGTTAATTTCTTATGAACTATGATGAGTTAGAACTTGATATTGATAATGCTTATATAGACTTATATTAGAGCTATGGGGGGGCATTGACTTAAAGTTTGTTCCTAGCGTCTGGCCTATACGTCTTTCATCTCTTCCTTCTGTCCTGGTTACTGCTCTCGCTGCTAGCTCTCTCTCTCATGCGACCTTATACTTGACGCTCCTCCATCTGAATGCCTTCTTCGGCATTTGCTAAGTACTTCCTACCCTTCAGTCATGACTAGTGCACTGCCTACTGGAGCTATAAGCACTGTTAATATCAAGTTCTAACTTGTCATTGTCCACGAGAAATCAACCTCCAAAAATGGCTAAATTCCTGTCTTTAAATTTCTTTAGATTCCTAGTTAAATTCCTCTAAATTCCTCTAAATTCTTATCTAAATTCCTAAGTCTTTGCAGGGCATTTAAAGGTCATGCTATATAAAGCTTTCATATTATATAAATATTATAAACGAAAAAAATAATATTATATGATATCAATTTTTGTCAATAAACTTAAAGTTTTAGAAACTTAATATTAAACCTTTTTTCCTAGGGGAGATCCCAATATATTTATTCAAATTAAAGTGACGATAATTTCACTTTAAATAAATAATTTTATATCATGGCAACTTTAAAACACTTGAAGAAGAAAAGCTGAAAGAGAACTTCACAAATGAATGATAAAAAAATCAAATGTACTTTAAAAGACTGAGAAGACATAATGCCCAACATTAATGCCGCCCGGGAGTTTTAACTCCACCTAGGGTTTGGCATCAATCAATTATCAATCAATAGTAAAAAAAAATATGATCAGTCTATAGCTAGTAGGTCTATAATTAATTTTTTAAGAACTTCTGGAAAGCTGTCATGCCTAGGTTCAAAGCCTGTACATTTAAAGCCTAGTTTAAAGCCCTACTAGCTGTGATCCTGCTTATAGGCTGCTATGGAGCTTTTAAGTTGCAGCCTTAGTGATGGTCTAAAACTCTGAATAAACACCAAAAAAGTGTAAAGAGTTACTATAAAGACTAGTACTTATAGTTTCAAAGTGTTTAAAATGAAAAATTTAAAGTTTACAGTCATTTACAGTTAAAGTGGAGGTCTCACCACTTTATTTAAAAATTTAAAACTATTGGGATCACCCCTAGCTTTTTTCGTTTTTGAATGGGAAAACGTTCACAATCACGAAAAGGATGAAGGAGGATAAAAGCATGTCGAAGCAGGTCGAGGAATGAGCGGGGTCAGGGACGGCACATAAGCATTAAGCACATAAGTGATATAACCTAACAGTAGTAACATTAAATTTGAAACTAAGTAAAAAATCAAGTGACAGTTTCAATCATAATATTATGTTTGAACTTTTTATATACTTTTGCAAAAAAAGAGACGTACGTTTAATAGTAGGTTTGATATTGAAGTCAAATTGCATCTATATAGAGAATTGCATTATTTTATGATATTGAATTTTTAAGTCACTGTCATTCAATGTAAACTTTGCAGCAAGAGTTGCCTTCCCAAGGACTCTTAGCAAAGAATAGGGAGAGAAGCTTTCAGTTTTTTGTATTTGAGAGCTTTATAGACATGACGCACGCAAATCGCACGCAAGTATATGCGTCACATACTTGTCGAGCGATCAAAAGTGGAATGTGGCCTGTCCGCAACGTACAGGGAAAGAACCATCCTTTCCCCTTCCGCCCCTAACCCTTTCCCCCCCCCCATGCAAGTCCTTTCCGCCCCGTCAGTGATTGCATGCATGAATAAAATAGTTACCCCTTCCCTCGATCCTTCTTATTCGAGTACGAAAAAAAGTGAATCCCGCTCCACGCGAGGGAAGCAAGAGGTCCGTCCAGGTTCTAAAGTTGATCGAACTGAATTTAATTAATTGAATTGAATTCAAACAGTCGGGGGGGCATCGATCGATGCGCATGAATGCAGTCACATACAGAGTGCATCATGCCCTCAATTCTTCATTCTCAAAAGAAGAGGGAGAACCTTTCCGTGATGGAGCAAGGACAGAGGCTAACGGGGAAATTATAACGAAGAAGTAGATTTTTACTTCTTAAGAGGAAGCGAGGCAAAGAGGAGAAAAGAGACTTCTCAGGAAGGACTGTTGCCTCCTCCTCGCTGAGAAGAATTAGGAGGATGCGGCTCTCCTCCCCACCCCTTTCTCTCCATTGCCCCCCCTCCCTGTTGTTGGGGTTTCTTCTTCGGTGAGAGCGTTGCTGCGACTGCCTGGTGGTCTGGCTCGGCCTCTACCTGTCCTGTGACTGTCACCCCAGAGACCTCCACGTCTCGAGAGGCATCGGCACCTGAGGGGGAGAGGTTATCGGCCTGCTGTTCTTTGTTCTTCTCCTTCTCTTTGCCCGCCTTTCTGCGGAATAGAGAAGGACCCCCACCCGAATTGGGAGCCTCCCTCGCTGCTGCAGGTCTCTTTCCCTCTGTCATCACTGTCGCACTGGTGCCCGACCTCGGCACCCTTCTCCTCTCTGCGCCTGCGGGACTCGCACAGTTTCTCTCCTCCTCCTCTGCCACGGCAGCGAGGACGTCGAAAATCGGGGGGTTCATCGAGGGGGTGCCGGCAGACTCCAGAGCCTCCAGCTTCTCCTTGAAGAAACTCCTGGGAAATTAAAACAAGAGAAGGAGGTTGCGTACGAATTCATTTGGATGTATCGCTTTTGGTGTGCGCATCATGCATTTAAAGAATCTGCTCAACGAAAGACTTTTGAGCAAAGAGCGAAGGAAAAAATCACTTGTTTTCCAGTACAGTACTGAGTAGACGACTATGGGTACCAATTGACTGAGAAGAAAAACCATCCATTCCTCTCTCCGACTGCATGTCCTCCATGCACTCACCTGTTGGCAGCCATCGTGTCCATCCGGGGAGCCAGGGTCGGGAGGGCCTTCGCAAGTGATGAGAAGAAGGGTGTACATACGAAGTCTGCAAGAGGCGTAAAGAAATCAATAGGAAGAATAAAGGGGTATCAGGTTCTCCTCCGTCTTCTCCTGTGCTTTGTTCCCTCTTCTCTTCTGTTCTCTTCTCTTCTTAGATTCGATCAGGTCTGCGTGTACACGCTCATTAAAGTAAAATTTCACGGTCTTTTCTGCGTGTTGTTCACCTCAGCTCAGTGTCTTCAATATCAAACAAAGAGCGTCAAGCGGTGAGCTGCAGCACGTGGCAGACAGCATCTCACAATTATTATTGAAGATCCCCCGGCGCGTTTCCGTTTCAATCAATCTGACTCCTCTGAAACTCCTGTCACTCCATCGTTCGTGTTCTGTCACTTCGGAACTTTATTCTTTGAGACTGTTGTTTGGTTCCACGGACTGACCAATGAAACCTGTTTGAGCTGGTGCAAGGCACCGAAGACCGAGATTCTGCAGAGATGGAAACGGGGGGGGTCCGCAGAGAAAACTTCAAAGACGAGCAGGTCAGGTCACCTTAGAGCAACCGGAGGTATAGAAAGTAAAGAGTGCCGAAGGAATTGAAGACTCACTTGGGCGAGGGTGTGGTGTTTTGTTTCTATCTGCTTACTCACCTTCACGACCGGCATCGACGGAGGCAGTCCGAGTTCCTGTTCCATCAAATTCTGCAGTCAGAGAAAGGGGGGAACAAGCAAATATGTAGGAGGGGTTTGAGAGGCGCAACAGAAGGAGAGTCTTCACTCAACCGAGAGGGGAGAGACCGATTCTCAGCAGGCTTCTTTCTGGACAGCTTTCAATCTCAAAGCGACTATGTTTCTTGCACTTCACGTGAGCCTCCAACTTTCATTATTCACATCACTATCCGACCCTCTCACGGGAAGGCTTCCACGGAGACTCCTTGCATAGTTCTGCACGTGGACAGACCAACCGACCGACGTACCTGATAGAGGAATTCTGCGCACACCCTCTCTGCCCAGTCAACGTAGGGCCGCCTGTCCATCAGGGGATTTGCGATGTCGGCTGCAGGCAGAGAAAAGGAAGGAACAGAGAGAGGAGTTCAGAACTGGCGTGCAAAAACGCATCCGACAGTTGAACCGGCGTCGGCCTAACGATACCAAAGTCACAAGAAATTAAGAGATGCTTCCCTCAGTTGTCAGTCAATTGAACTACACAATGAAAAATATATTCTCGTCCAGGGTGTTTCCGTTCCGCCCTCTCAAGAACATGAAGAGCCAAGAGAGTGTCAAGACGGAGGAAAGATGGAAATCAGAGAGGGCAGAGAGAAACCAAGAGGGCGGAAAATGCAGCAGAAAAGAAACAAAATCCAACCCACCCGCATGAAGAAGGATTCCTTCCAGCTCTGCCCCAGCAATTGATTGCAACCCTGCAGTCATGGATTCACGTACTCGTTCATTTATTCGGTCGGTGTTGCATCCAGTCATACAGTCATGTTGCAATTGGTCGGCCCCTTCGCTCCTTTCTTTATGACCGCGGATTTCGTCAACGGACAGAGGAGGCTTACAGAGAAAACGGCGTTCTGATGTTTTTCGATTACTCAAATAGAACTTCGGTGTCTGCTCTTTTCGTGAAGAGGCAATTTCGGGGTCGTCTATTTCCCCAAATACTCTGTCATGCAGATGCGCGCACATCAGAGATTTACGGGACCATCGAAGGAAAAGGGAGAAATAGCTCTCTCTTGTGCAGCTTCGAGAATCCAACATCCAACGTCTCGTCCGTCTCCTTTTGTCCAGTCTCCAATCTTTCCACCCATTTGCCATTTGTGGGAACCCCGCACCTGTGTAAAAAAAGGACACACCCCCACGCAGACTATCTCCCTTCACCCACCTTGTTCCCTGTCGCTACCCTCTTTGAGAGTTTTGAGCTTTGCCGTCATCCCCCCGTGAAGGGTCATGTCGGTTTTCAAGATCGCATTCACGATCACCTGCTTCAACTCCTGCATACAGAAAAATTTGGGAAGACAGGATGACACAGAGAAATGCGACCCACTTTACCCGCTATTTCTGTTCTTCTTCTAACAATCCCTTGCTTTTTCTTTCTGCCCTGCTGCCGAGAAAAGTAAAGCAGGGACCGCATCGGAATGCTTTGCGGTCAGGCTGAACAAACTTTGACATCCATGGTGAACGCTTTGCCTGTGATTCTGTCTTTTATGTGCCTGGCAAGCTTCAAACAGTCGAATGCTGAACCTTCAAAAAAAACCTCGGGTCGTTTGGCATCGGTTCGCGAGTTAGATCGGTTTCTTTTCACGGTTTCTTTTTGAAAATGTCTCTCGGTAGCCTTTGGGAAGCTCATCTGTGCTGTGGCCATCAAAAACCCCTTTTGTGTTTCTCTCTTCTCATTCCAACGTTTTTTTGTGACTGGAGGTGACCTCCGTATGATCTGGTCTACCATTACTTCATCTGACCTTTTTTCGAGCTCCCGCACACTCAAAGATGTCACACCGATCGTCGTCGAGCACCATACAGGCAAGAGCGGCGTGCATGCTCTCAAGAACGGCAGTGTCGTTGTACGTCTGGGCAATGAACCTGGAAGCGAGATCAAGGAGACAAAACAAGAAGCAAAGTGTGACCCATAGACAAATGGGCAGATAGAGATTGTAAAGTACGTGGAGGTGGCAGAGGAAAAAAAGACACAGGAACATGAAGGGAAGTTTGAGCAAGCAGGAACAAAAGATAGTCCGTCACAAAACTCCACACAAGAATTGAGCCAACGCGCAAATAACTCTCTGAGTGATGTCTCTGTTGCCCAAAATCCCCTTTTTTGTCCCTGTACCATCCCACTCACATGCAGAATGAAAGTGCACTCACGTTTGCGTGTTGCTAAGGAATCCGTTGTTGACCCCCGGGTGTCCCAAGTCGTGACAGAGGGCGGCCACGACGAGTGCTGCCCTCTTGTCCATCTCGATGATTCCCCCCAACTCTGGGTCTTGGAGCATCACACCCAGAACCTGTGTGTTGTAGGAGGGAACAAACAAAAGTAAGACAAAGAGCAGAAAGACAGTCAAAAGAGACGTCCGCTGATGGCCTCACAGAAGCGTTCCGGTGAGGAAGGACCAACAGAAACTCCCAAGAAGACACTACGAGAAGCCATTTGCAAAAAAGAGAGACTGCCAATGAGAAATAACATCGCTTCTGTGGAAAAGCCGTAGTCATGGGGAAGGCAGCATTAAGATGAACAGAAAGACCAAGAGAGGGGTAAGAAGAAAAAGAAAAAGAGAAGAAAAAAAAATTCGCAATTTCATCCACCCACCCACCCATCCGCCCACCTGTGCAACGGACAGTCCATGCCAAAAATTATGATACGGAAGAGGAAAGTATCCTTTGTAGACCGTCGCAGCGAAGGAGAGGACGCAATCCGCATTCACTTCCAAAGTTGCAAAACTCAAGTGAGTACCGATCAGACTGGCGGCCTGCACACAAGAAAGGGAGAAGACGAGACCTAGCTTCAACAAAAAGAAAGAGCAGCACGACAATGCGGTCGAGAAAGGACAAAAGAGAGAGCTCTCAAGCAGGTCTGGGAAGGAAACTCCGACCGCTTTTACAGACCCACCCACACCCCTGTCTATCTACCCACCGCAATTATGGCGTCGTCTTCGTTCAGAAGAAGAACGTCCAGCTCCCACGACAAAAGGGGATGTCGGTTTTTGCCGTGACCCTGCAGCAGCAGAGAAGACAATCATAGGGGATTTATTTCAGGAGACATTGATTTATCAATGTGCCGCATTCGGTCAGAGTTCCTGATTGGAAGGACCTAGAGGAGCGGCAGAAGGATAGCGTGCGTCTGATCGGCTCATGTCTTGGTGGATGTGCAGAGAAATACTGAAGAAAAAGCAAAAGGAAAAACACAACTCAGGTCCTCGTGAATGCCACAAAATGGAAACGTCAGTGCTCCTTGAAACAGGGATGGATGAAGGATGCCACCCTCCTTCCACGCCTTCATCAGACCCCTACTGACCATGATCTTCTCCTCCACCACTCTCCGATCCCGGGCCTTGAGGGTGATGGAGGACCACTCACGGCTGGTCAGACTGGGGCGATTGACGCACGACGGGGAGCTCATCAACATCACAGACCCCAGCACAGCCCGAGGGAGGAACACCTCATCGAGGCTCTGCAGGGTCTCCTCTGAAGCATGCAGAGGCTCGCATGTCTTCCCACCAGAGACCGGTCCTACAGTACCGTCTCTTTGTGCTCCTCCCAGCTGCGGGGGTGCAGCAGCAGCCGCGTCCTCTGCCCCCCCCGTTGCTGGGGCATCATCCAGAATGTCCGTCAGGTTGACTACAGTGTTCACTGCAAGGGCTGCTGCGAGCTCTACTTCTGATGGGCTTTGGCTGGCTGCTGGTGCAGGGGTGGGAAGGGCGAATGGTCCTCCAGTCCCGGTTGGGGTTTCTTGCTTACTCACTCTTGTCCTGAGAACCGGGGACATGGGGGAGAATCCGTCTGCAAGGCCCTCTCTGTGAACGTGACGCTGCGTCAAGATCACGTCTCGGGCATCATTCTTGCATGCCACCCAACTGAACTGCTGGGCCCTCTCGGCAAATCGCCTGAAGAGAGTGCCTCCGTCGAAGCTGCCCTTAGCTTCATTCAACACACTGCACAAACACAAAAAGAGAATCCGTGTGTTTGGAATGTTTCGCAGAGGACAAAGGAGAGCTGTGAAGGCAGGCTGCGGAGCCGATGTTCGTTTGGAATGCTACATGCATATGCTCGCATTTTGATAGGTATCCATCCGTCAATGGGAGGAAGAGAAAAAAAAGCTTGTATGTCATCTGGCCTTCCGACCATTTTTCCGCCTGCCTTTCTGGCTGCTTGCTTCCATGTGTACCTTCGCAGTTTCATCCTCACACATCGGATGAGACACCTCCTCTTCTTTTCTCTTCTCTCGTCTTCTCTGTCCCTCTACTGACCCGATCACGCAGGATGTTGGAGCCTTGAGATGTGTGGGAACGTGTCTGATGCCCTTGAACAACGAGGTCAGCTCAGGATCCTTGAAGCCCTCCGAGGGGTGGGTCATCTTCGAGTCACGCACGTACCTGCATGAAGGAAGGCAGGAAGGAATGAATGTATCTACATTCGGGCACTTTATTCGTTCGCGCCAGACAGGCAAAAAGGAACAATCTGACAAGCACAGTCTCTACACACTCACACACACAGATACATACACACTCACACTCACACAGACACAGACACAGACACAGACACAGACACACACACGAGAGAGAGAGAGGGGGGGGGGCAGAAAGGGAATTAGGTCGAGACGGAAAACCAAAGGTGCAACAGGAGGATCTCGCCCCACCTTCTTGTGAGGTCCATCACGGCTTCCTCTCCAGGCGTTACGTGTCTGAGTCTATCCACAAACGACACAACAGCAGCAGACTCCTCGAAGTTGCGTCTCCTGCTGAAGGGGTTCATTGACCTCCGAGACCTTCCCCCCGAGTGCATGGGACTCCTCACAGCTCTCCGAGAGGGGTTGCGCTGGGAGGCCGCGGCAGCTGCAGCGATTTCGTCTGGGTGGACGCCGCTCGTGATGCTCCCGAAGGCAGCACTTGCCCGTCTGCAGTCGTTCACAGAGACACAAAAGGATTGAGAGGGGATGAGCAAACGACCTCCGATTGATCTGAAAGGACGCTTACCGCTGTGTGGCTCTTAAGTGAGGAATGGAAAGGCACAGCAAGAGAATCAGCTGTACAGAGGAGGGCTGGATGAAAGATAACAAGTAAAGGCTGGCTGGAATTCAGACGGACGGAGAGATGCTGCAAAATGAAATAAGAGGGCGACAGAGAAACTGATACGAAGAGAGACCGACCTGACACCCCACGATGGACTGAAGGTGTCCATTTCTTGCAGCTCGTTGTTCCGCGTTGGCATTCGGATCCTCACAGGTGAAGGGTTGTTCTGTGTGGCCTGTTGCTTCGCTCCTTCGGCCTCTGCCCATCCTTTCGCAAGCAGGGCGCAGGTGTCCCTCGTAGTCTGCAAAGCCGAGGGGCACAATACCACAAAAAGGGCAAAGTTTGAGAATGCAATTGGGTAAATCTTCTTTCATACGGTGACCACCTGTATCTTCTCTTGGTCCACATAAACAGGAACTCCGTGCACCCTAGGATTCCTTGTTCCCTCTCACTTCGACGTGCCATGCAGGCGTTTTGTAGATGCACTGAGTGGAGATATTTATGTGCTCGGTCAGAGGATCAAAGTGTTCGGAAACAAACGCACTCCGACTGACCAGAGGTTCTCTGGCAGTGGTGAACCTGCTCAGTCCGTTCAGCTTAGTTGCCTCGAAGTCATTCTGCCTGACTGAGGGGAACAGGTTCTCTCCCGCTCTGTGGAGGGGGGGACACCTACGTCGTGCCTCCTGAAAAGAGGTAAAGGGGGGGGGGGGAGAGAAGGAGCGAAATGCTCATTTTGGAACGCAAAGCATCTATGAGGAGGAAGGACAAAAAGAACAGATAAGCAGACAAAAAGCTTCTTCTGAAAGAAACTCCTTTTCTTCTTCTCTGCCCTTCTGAAACGAGTGAAGAACAAAGAAGCTTATTGCGGCAATTCACAAACTTATGTGCCTTCGACATTCTCTTGTTTTTTGAGCCACATACCTGTCGAAGCGCCCCCCTGTGTACCCGACTGACTGACCTGGTTGAAACGTTTCCCGAACACGGGAGCCCCCTCTGGCTTCTCCCAATTATTCGTCAGAGTTTGGGATATGGAGGCAATCAGCAGAGACTCGTTGATGGCCCAGACAGACTCACAGAAGTCCAGAGGACCCTCAGGGGCGCTCCACAGTTCGGTCTCGTCGATGATGACCAAAATGGGCGTCCCCCTCGTCTTGCCCGTCCCCTCGTTACCTCGAGAGGGTCCATTCGGGTTGGGAAACGCCGCAATCGCGTGCAGGAGCTGCAATCGAAGGGGGGTAAAAGCAATTGGTGAATTGAGAGCGAAATAAGAGGCTGGAAAAGTGTTGCGAATGATCGCATGACTCTCGAAAAGACACTTAAAGAAAAAGGCGAGACAGGTCGGTGCAGCAGAAAGCGCCGACTCCGTTCACGTTCTGGATGTTTGAAGACTTTGTTTTGTAAAGAGTTTTGTAAAGACAGGTTTCCAAACCCAACAACCAACCACCCGACCTGATCTCGAGAGTCCAGGTCCTCTATCCGGAGGAGGGGAAGGTTTATGGCAAGGGAGTCGAATACAGCCATGGAGCTGTCGTTCAGTCCAACAGCAAGTACAGCGAAGACGTGGGGAGTCTGTGTGGGGAGCAGCTTCATGTGCCCAGCAGCGAACCTGCAGGCAGATTGAGAAAGAGTCCACTCCACCTCTTACTTTAGAAACAGACAGAGACAGCAGTAATTGTAACGAAAGCACCAAGGGAACGCGGAGAAACGAAAACAAGGAATGCGCGCAGAAAGCCGAGCCAAGTGGTAGAAGAATACCCCAGATCGATCGAATTGACCAATTTTCTTTCTGACCTTGAGAGGACTGAATTTAGGTCTGTGATGTCAAATCTTCCCGGAAGTTCGAGTGTGGTCTCCACCACAGTCTCGCTGTCGGTGCCCTCGCTTCGAACCTCACAGGCACCCCCTGCAGTCAAAGAGAAGAAAGCAAAGCAAGAGGGAAAAAAATCGAGTTCGCCAGAAGAATCACATGAATCCATATACAGTCTCTGGGGCTTGGTTCCTGAGAAGAAGGGACAATCCATTCTGTCAGGGTCTTTTGAGCTTTCTTCCAAACCGAATACATAAAAATTCAGACGTACATCTCCATTTTACACTCTCACGTGTCAACGTCTACCCTCCCTCGGCCCCATGCCATCTTTCAAAAGCATGGAAACAGCACTTCTGCACTTCTCTCGAACTCACTATGCGTCGGTCATCCGAATGAATGAACAGACCTGCAAGTCGCACCGCCGTGACCGAGCTCTTCCTTCCCTTCTGCCTGCCTCCTCCCAGAAGAGAGTGGATCGTGCTCCTCCTCTTCTTTCGCCTGTCGTCCCCAATGAAACCCTGGAGAAGCCCCAAAGCAGGAGAGAGGGCCCTCGCGAGGTTCTCCTCAATCCCGATCTCGCCTGTCTCCACCGTCACCTGCATGCTTGCATGCATGAGAGAGCATGAGAGAGAGCCAGATGCATGGAGCAGGAGAGCAGAGTAACCTGATTTGTCGACCAGCCCTTTGAGGTTGGGGAGCTGGGTGTATGCACGGAAGTCGCTGCACATTATTCTTTCATCTCTTTGGCTCTCTCTCTCTCTCTCTCTCTCTCTCCCCTTCCCGAAATAATGAAAAGACATTCACACAATGAGTCCTCACAATGAACCCATTCTCGATCAAGGATCTGACCTGGATTCTGTAGACCTTCATGTCGTCAGGAACGGCACTGAACTCGTGCACGGCAAACTTGTGAGGCATCACATGCTTCACCTGCAAAAATGGAGAGCAAGATGGGAGGGGTGACATTCTGGTCATATGAAAGAATTTGGGGGCATCAAGGCATTCCAGTGGACACCAGGCAGAGAGACGGAACTGCAGAACGAGAGCAGAAAGAAAAGACAGTCAAAGAGATAGACAAGCGAACAAGCATGCATTGTTACCACAGCTGAGAAGGCAACCTACCGATACGTGCACTGTGATGAGTCTATCCTCTGAAACATCGATGACTCCCTTCAGGATCTGGAAGAGAAGAGACCGGAATCTGTTCGGACGTGCGCACACAGTGGAGGGCACACGAGGCCCATAGTCCACAGCAATCAGGCACTTTCTCTCCAGGGCATCTCCCCACAGAGACCGGACAACAATCTCGAGATGGTCTCGAAGAGAGAGGGTGCAGGGTTTCTCGCTGTCCAGCCAAAGTTCCCATTCCATAAATCTGCACAGGGGCACACGCAGAGAGAAGGTGAGAGAGATACCGAAAGGCAAGAGTTCTCATTCTGCGGATCCTACTTTGATTTTGTCGACTTCCTTTCAATCCGTCAACATGTGCGTGACATCAGTTGAGAACTGGGGACCCGACAGGACTATGGGTCGAAAACGAAGGCTAAACCATGTAGGGAGCCAGCAACCAAGGACACACAGACAGACAGGGACACACACACACGCGCGCGCACAGAGGCCACACACACATACACACAGACAGGCGCACACATACACACACGCATACAGACGCGCGCGCGCGCGCACACACACACACACACCAGCCGCTCCCCAGCCCTCATGTACCTCAAAGATATGAGCTCTTTTTTTTCCTATGTGCATATATGTAAGTGTCCATCTGTCTCTCTCTCTCTCTCTCCCTCTCTCTCTCTCTCTCTGTGTGTGTGTGTGTGTGTGTGTGTGTGTGTGCGTGCGTGCCACACCTGCCTCATTGGGTGACAGTGGAACTGACCGCAAGCAGTGTCTGAGGGCCTCGTGACACCCAAAAACGTTTTGTTCCACAACTCTCAACAGCTTCCTCTGCTCTGCCGTCTCTGCAGAAGCGTGAAGAAGAGTGGCGAGACCCGAAAGGACCTGCAAAGGGTGATCCGATCCACGCACGCATGCGCACACTCAATCAGACCATAATTGTGTATTCATTGCACACAACAGTGCGTTGTTGAACAGAACGCGCACAGCGTCCCTAGCGACATCACGCCCCATCTTGAGAAAGATTCCCTGTGGGCTTCCCAAGTTTGTCTTTCTGACGCCAAATGAGGCCGTCAACTGAGGAACGAAAAGACTAGCAGCTATTCGGATGGACGGACCTGGAGCCTTGGTATGAGTCTATCGGTGAAGATGGTCTCTGTCCCCAGAGCTACATGGTCTACTCTCTTCTTCACCGCCCTGTCCAGTTTCTCCCCCTCCTCCCAGGAGACTGCGAACATCCTTTCAATCACGCCAGAGAGTCCCAACAGAGGGAGGAGCATCAACGGAGCAACACAGACGATGAAGGCAAGCATGATCCACGGGAGGTTCTGGGCACTCGAGGACGGGTCCGCAGCGTTCAGAGCGTCCTCCACGTCCTGCGGTTTGGGGGGGAGGGGTAACACAATGAGAAGAAAGTTCACGAAACAGCAGGAAGGGATATGGGCATAAAGGGGATCGAAGACGTCAAGAGAGAG
This sequence comes from Chromera velia, assembly GCA_018398765.1. Classification (NCBI taxonomy): domain Eukaryota; family Chromeraceae; genus Chromera; species Chromera velia. The sequence continues at coordinate 47,873 of JAHBMJ010005751.1, read as the reverse complement.
AGAGAGAGCAGAGAGAAGAGTAGAAAAGCGATATCCGCATTCAATCTGACGCACCCGTAGGCCCGAGATATAGGTCCGATCTGTGGTGAAGGCGTGGAAGGCTCCATTCTCTGTCACAACAAAGTCACAAAAAGAGTCTGAGTCAGTCGAGTAGGCATTCAGGAGCCTGTCCATGTAGTCGATCGAGTCGACCTTGTTCTGAATACCCGACCGAAACTTGCTCTCCGCACTGGAGGAATACTGCGCTACTTCGTTTGCAAACTGCATGGCACACCCAGTGACATCTGTGACCTCCTCACTGCATATTTCCAGTCGGAATGTGTCCCTGTTGTCGCTCAGCATCTTCAGAGCGTCTTGCCGAATTGTGGTGGCATCAGTGCCTGTCTGACAGGCGAAGGTGGTAGCAACGGATACTCCCTGGAACAGCTGATGCATGCGGAGAATTTCATCCAGAGTGTCTTGTTTGACCCTGCCGAGGACGTTTCTCTCTCTGTACTGGAACCACAGAGGCAGAGAGAAGGCAACTGCGATCGAGAAGAACACAGCTGAGACAATGATGAGCACCGTGAGGAGCTTGTTGAGGGCTGGTGTGTACTTCTGTGACGAGTTCGCGGAACTCGAAAAAAGCGGGAGGGCAGCACGGGTGTCATCGTAGTTGCTCTTTCTCCTCGATGAATCTGCAAAAACAGGCTTCATCTTGCCTCCCTCGTTTGCATGCACCTCCACTGCACCTACTTTTCAAATAAGACAGCAGAAGAGAGATCAATTGGCTTGGTTACTTCTGGGAAAAAGAGGTCTCGAGTCTCGATCACGCATTGACATGTATGTAGACCGTCGACTTGTGAGATCTGTCCGTCTATCTGTGAACTCTTCGGAAGCTTTCTAGACAGAGCTCCTCCACATCGATAGGACCCTGGTAGACTGAGAAAAAATGCGCCCGAATGGGACATTGCATGGCCCATGCAAAAGAAGATCTTGTCTATTTCGATCATCTGCACAGAATGGATCACCTGGGAAGGCATGCATTCTCATTTTTATAACGAATTAACAGAATTTAAAACAAATAGAAAGCGCGTGAATACAGCTGGCCATGAGGACTCAGGGCCCCGGCCCACTGCTCTTACGGGCCCGCTCCGCCAATCATGAATCATGATGACATGCCGGGGTCCCCTTGCTGCCACATCGATCCGTATTAATATATGCATGGCTCGGCGAGCCATTCCGAGCCTCAACAAAATTTCAACACGCGAGCGGATACCTGCGCCGCGGCTACCACAGCTTTCAGAAGCAACAATTTTTGTGAAGCGTTTTCAATTCACAGACGAGGACACTTGCCTTCCCAAACTCCTGGCAGAATTTTTGACTGCAAGAAGCACTTTCACCCCTTCATTCTGTGAAGCACACAGTGTCAAAAGTGCAGGGTTGTGGTGGAACATCACCGTGTTCTTCTAACAAACAGAGACGTCTCGTCGTTGTTCAAGCTTCTCTTGCTTTCTCCTTCTCCTTCCGTTGTGGCACGTTCAAAAACTGCCCCTTCTTCGCTGCTTTTCGCGATGTTGTCCAACTTTTGGAATTTGATTACGCCCAAGAGAAGGGATCAGTTGGTCGTTTGTGACCTCTACACCTTTGTGGGTGTAGAAGATGATTGCATCCTGGAGTCGGCAAAGTACAAGATCGAGGATGAAACAGAGGGAAGTTTCCTCACTTTCCTTGACTTAGACGAACAGCCAACAAAGTATCAGTTCGACATTTCAGAAATGTTCGACTTCCATCAGACCCATCCCAACGCCTGCAAGTTTCAGAAACGTCTGAAGCCCAAGAAGGGGGGAGATCCCGAATCCGAGGTCTTTGGTGTGACGTTTGATACTGAACATGAGGCCACCAAATTCGTCGAGAAAATTTGGGGGCGTCTGAAGGTCAACCTCCCTGAACCCCCCATTGCGATGATCTCTGGTAACCTCGAAGAGCTCGATAAGCGCTCCAAGAGTTTCCAAGTCCGTTACCGTGACTGCACCGCCGCGGTGCTTCAGAGAGAGAACGACTGCGAAGCCTGGCTGTCGATCAAACACAGGGACGAAATCATCTTTGAAGACCGCCTCTCCCCCGATCTCACTATCACAGAATTCGTTCCCCTCTCAGGTTTCACCTTCCTCGGAGGTGCCGCCTTCGATCCCACCCCCGACGCCAGCCGTTTCTACTGCCTCTCAGGGCTTGAAGAGGAACAGCGCAAAAACTTCCTTGCCTCTGTCCAGCGCGCACTCCTCGAGCGCAGGAGGGGTGCCAAGCTCCCCTCCGACGCATCCCAAGCCGATGTCGTGATGACAGACGCCTACCCCCTAGGAGACTCCTCCACCTCCCGATACGATTTTGAGTCTGCCTCCGAGGGGGAGGAGGAGGACTTTCAGGATGCGGAAGAGGAGGAGGAGGAGGAAGAAGAGGAGAGATACGCCACCCCCCCGCGTAGTCGTCGTGTGGTGAATGCGTTCATGGAGAATCTCCAGAAGGGACAGAAGGTGTATCACACAATGGAGGTGGGGAGGGAGAATGCGTTTGCGTTCAAGGGCACACCCATGAAGGATGATTCTAGTCTCGAGATCTTCCGGGCAGGGGGTAGGGGGATGAAGCGTGCCACCCAGATCGGGGCAGAAAAGTTCTCATGGGACGGGAGGCCCTTGGAGATTAGTGGTACTATGCTTCATGAGGGGGAGAGAAAGATGCTCCTTCTCGACCGCACCCGCAGACGCCCTCAAGACGACGACTGTGCCCATGTGTATTCATTCGACCTAGAAACAGAGAAGGTCGTCCAAGCATGGGATTCCAATGTTGCCCTTGATGGGTTAGTGCCTCGATTCAAGGGCGCCCAGAGGGGCCCTGAGAAAACCGCCCTGTGCCACAGTGCCCAGTCCGTCTTTGTGATGGACCCCTCTACCCGCTCTGCCATTAACAACACCCACAAAGGCTCCCAGTTCGCCTATACCACCAAGGTGCAACTGAACACCCTTGCCACCACCGAAGACAAGGCGTTTGCGGTAGGGAATCAGATGGGGGAGGTTCGTCTGTTTGATGGCACCACAAACTATGATGGTGACTTCAAGAAGTGTAAGACGAAATTGGACGGAATTGGTTCCCCCCTCATTTCCCTGGATGTGAGTGCGGATGGGAAGTGGGTGTTGGGGACTACCGAGAGGGCCCTGATCCTCTACAACACCACCCCCCCCAGTTCCGACGACGCAGCAGCAGCCTCCTCAGCCAAGAGCGCGTTCTTCAAGAGCGCTGCTGCCAACGCCAAGCCCCGCCCCCTCCGTCTGACTTTGCCGACCGATGTTCAGATGGAGATGGGGTTGACTGACATCTGCTTCCGCCCTGCGAGATTCACCGAAGACGGTGAGAGTGGGAAGGAGAGGGGGATTGTGACATCGACAGGTAACGTGTCTCTCTTCTGGAATTTCAAGCAGGTGGCAAAGGTCGCAGAAAGATACGCCAAGGGGGACATCTGCGGCATTCCCCGACCCAAGGTGGCTCTGGCTGCCGACGCGGTCGTCGACACGCGCGCCCTCCCCGGGGCTGCTCGTGGTGACTCCGCCGTTGTCGTCACCCCCGTCGCAGTCCGAAAGCCCCGATTCTCCACCAAGCTCAAGCCGGGCAAGGGCAGTCCGAACTGAGCACCCTGCTCCTGCCGTGTGTTGGAGGAAGGGCGGGAGGGTTAGGAGGTGGCAGGTTTTGGTAGCGAGGTTTTGCGTCCTTTCTGGTAGTTGGCAGGGGGGGGGGGGTTGGTGGGTGTTGGCAGACTGCAGAGACGGGAGGTTGGGGGGGGGTCTGCGGCTGAATGTGGATCCCGGCCCTTCATTCTATTTTGGTGGGGGGGGGTGCAAGGCTGGAGAAGGGCGTTGTTTGTTCTCCTCTTGTTTGGCTGCATGGTCAGTGTTCGTCCCCGCCTCTGTCTTTTTGTGTGTCCATGGCGTTGAATGGGAACGTGTTGCTCGCATCATCGCATCTGTTTCTTGCTTGCACAAGTGATTCTTTCGTTTTTCTCTCTTCTTCGTTCTTCCGTCTCGCCTTGATGATGGGCAAGTGCCGCGGGAAAAGTCCAGGCACCTGGGGAAGGAAGGGAGGTGCATGCGTGTGTGTTCAGGTGGTGGGGGTGGGGAGAGGAGGTTGATTGGAGGAACTGACTCACACCCGTCCGGGGTTCCAAAGGTAGAGGCTCCTGCCTGCCTGGCTGGCAATCTGCACATGAAGTGATTCCTCGTCTTGTTCCCTGTAATGACTTTCTTTGTCCATTGATTCCAGGTGCATTTTCATTCATTCCGGGTGCTTGGCAGGCAGTGGGAGTGTCGGAACCGATCGGAAAGGCAGTTGTAGTGACAATAATTAATTAATTAATCAATTAAGGAAACGGGAGGGGGGAAGCGGATGGATCGATCAATCGAGCGGACGGGAGAGGGAGGAGAAGGGGAATCTAATTACTTGATTTTGTCGATCATGCAGGCTTCTTCTCCTCTTCGGGGTGTGCGTTGTGCTTCTACAAACGTGAATGCAGTCACAAATTTGCCCCCTGAAGGAATGACATGTGTCTATCTTTCATTCCTTTCCTTTCCCCGCTTTTCGCACTACAGACCTCGATAGGATCATGTGCATCCGCCTCTAGCGGCCCAGGTAGTTGCGGAGGTCCTAGCGGAGGTCTCGGATTCCCCTTTTACCGCTTTGCAGCCTTCACATAAGAATTCCAAAGACGAGTCTTCATTGAACTAACATTAGAGGAATTAACATCATTTTCATACAAGCGGACAACAGTGTTCTTTCTGTTACATTTCAACTTTCAAGGGCCTGTATAGTAGTAATAATGGATCTTACACTGTGAAATCAAACTTTCAACCTTATTTCACTTCAACGAATCACTTAAAAACTTTATACTATATGTAGATCATATCACGTACTAGTCATATTAGTAATTTTTATATGACAACTTTTAAAGTAGATAGTAGAGTAGCACGCATATAATAAATATAAAATCAAGCTTATAGAATATTTAATACCAGATTTGATATGTTCAAACATAAAATTCCCAGTAAAATTCTAGATAAAATCATAATGGATGATAGCCCAGCGGCCCCAGCAGGCCTACTGACCAATTAATAACCAATATCTACTAGCCAATCTGAAATAACTTGAAAATAGTCAATAATAATCAATCATTGAACAAACATGGTATTACGTTTTGCAACAAGGCCCGTTACAAGGGCACTGGGCACTGGGCACTCTAGTCTACACATGTGCTGCATTATAAGCGCACTTAGAATTTTACTCATCTCGTTACTTATTCGGGATAGACTTACTATGCTGCATTTGATGCAGAATGTTGTGTCTTCGACTAGGTCTTCGATCAAGAGTGTGATGGTGGCAGATTGCCGGCTGCAAATAAAAATACTTCGAGGGACGCAGCATGTACAAGAAAGGGAGAGTCCCCGGCGTGAATTATCCTTCAGTTTACAAAACAGCTGTCGCCAGAGGTCTCCCCTCCTCTCTCCATCTCCAGTCTCTGTCAGCAGACCCGGCCTGTCAAGCTAAACCCAAATCGACACACAGGTTCCTATACTTTTTGACAGGATTGCAAACTTCCTCCCCGATGCGTTGTTGATTTCGAATAAAAGTTTAGAAGCCACTCTAGTATTGGCACTCAATGAACATTCACCCCTACCCACCCAGGCATTCCCGATCGAGGCCCCCCATTTTCTTATTTTGCACACGCCTTCGCACACACGTCTGCAATCAAGACATCCCTCCCCGACACCACACCGAGAAGTTCCTCTGGGGGCGTTTGTCGGTGTGGACGTGCGAACGACGTCAGAGGCACCGCGCAGTAGTCTTTGTCGGGCCCCTGGGCCGCCACGTCTGCGCACGAAGCCACTCGGGGTTGTGTCCTGCATCGAACCGGGACAGCGAAGTGCAGACGTGAAAAAAAGTGGGGGCGAAAAAATGAACATGCCGAGTCACCAACAGAAAAAAAAACCGACGACCAAAGCGAAGACACATGAAGTATGAGAACGACGGAAGGCAAAACCGTGCAAGACAGGCGAAACCCACAAAAATGTAGGTAGAAAGGCAAGCGAAAAGAAGATGGTGATACACACAGACAGGCAAATGAACGGACAAATGGAAACTCAGGCGAGCAGAAAGGCAGGCAGGAAGGTCGTCAGGCAGGCAGGTAGGTAGGTAGGTAGGTAGGTAGGTAGGCAAGCACCAACTAGGCGGGCTGACAGAGCAACTTTATGTGTCTTTTCCTTCCCTTTCTTTGACAGACAAAGCAGACAGGTAGGCAGGCGGGCAGACAGAAAGGCAGACAGACAAACCAGCAGACATAACAAAATACAGTGAGTTACTACTTCCTTTCTCTTCCATGGATGTTTTCCTTGTGGTCTTTTTCTCTTCATTTTTCTGTCTCTCTCTTCCACTCTTTTTCGTAGTTTTTTCTTTTTATAATCTCTCTTCCGCTCTTTTTCGTGGTCTTTTCTTCTTTGTCTCTCTTGCGCTCTTTTTTCGTAATTTTTTGTCGCACCAGACGACAGAGCCCTAAGGCATGTCCTGCTGCTCCCCTTCTGCCTCCCGCCAGACATTCTTTGTGCGCTTCCAAATCATTTCCGTCTCAGCTGTTTCGGTTCTCCCTTCGCTTTGTTTGCCGCATAAGGTTCTCACAAGGTCTTCGTCCCTTCATGCTTCACCCCTTCTTCCGGGGCTTCCCTTTCCTCAACCGACTTCAGGCTACGTCCTGTTCTTGTCGGGTCACTCGCCCCCCCCGTCTTGACAAAAAAAAACGACGGAGAGAGACAGAAAGATAGACAGAGAGGCACGCAGGCAGGAAGGCAGTCCGTCAGGCAGACAAAAAAGAAAATTCTGCCCCCCGAGACACACACGCTGGAATTCTAGATGTTTTCTTCTTTTCTGCTTTCTCTGTCAAGAGTGAATCAAATACACGCGAGCTCTCACACAGAGACACCCACAGGGGGAGAAGCCAGCGGGCAGGCGGGCTCGCTGCCAAGAGCGAAAACAGTGTGTGTGTGTGTGTGTGTGTGTGTGTGTGTGTGTGTGAGAGAGAGAGAGAGAGAGAGAGAGAGAGAGAGAGAGAGAGAGAGAGAGGAGAGAGAGAGACAGACAGACAGACACACACACACACACAGAGAGAGAGAGAGAGAGAGAGAGAGAGAAAGAGAGAGAGAGAGAGAGAGACAGACAGACAGAGAGACAAGACACATAGACTGGCAGACAGGCAGATGGAAAGGTAGTGAAACAGGCAGGCGGTCAGGGAGGCAGGTGAGCGAAAAAAACAGACGGTCTACTTACTTTGTGTGGAGTGCGTCTGCGTTTTCTTGCAGCCACGATTCCATGATTGGGTTGTTCTCGCTGGTTGCCAGTTTGCAGAAGCACTCAGACCCATAACAGCTCGGGGTCTCTCCGTGTGGGCATTGAGAGGGCCCAGTGGATCCTGCAGGGGGCGGAGGGTCAAAATTGACGCATGCATACGGCCATTGCTGCTGAGAGAACACTCAAGTGGATGTTTTGACTGACCTTGATGGACTGTTTGAAGGCGGCGTCTGTTTTGTGCTGCGGCATTCAATTCTGCCCGCAGGACGTTGGCTGCTAGTCTTCTCAACCGAGTCTCATCTTGCTGGAGAGCCAGTACTGGTGACTTCTCCACAGCATAGAGAACTACAACGTCCGAAATCAAGTCTGCCAGCTTCCTGTTTTGTTCGAGGTCCTCCAGCAACCTGGGAGTGTTCAGAGGCAGTGAGTCGATGTCGCATCCCGGTCCTGCACTGATGTCGCATCCCTTTTCTGCATGCAACCACAAGAAGAATGAACATGTAGTCGCGAATTCAGTGAATGCCCAGGCGTCTGACTTCCGGGCAGTGGTCAGACAAAACTAAAACCCTCGCATTTGTGGAAACTGACTGATTTCCTCCAGATCATACTTGGCACCTCGAAGCAGGCCGTCCATGCTTTGTGAAACCGCGTGGGGTACTAACAGGAAACCCATCAGCAGAGAGAGGCACTCCATGCTTTTCCACATCTTGCAGTTCAACTCGATCAAGAGTCTCGAGTCAGCAACACACCGAGCTCTCGAAGCAATATACCAACCGTCGTCAAACACCGCGAATGCCTGGTGTAAATCTACTTGCACAATAGTGAGAATACGTGTCCTTCTCTGTGCCTCGAGGAAGCAGAATTAGGACCTCTGCAAGCTGCACTGCGGCTGCAGAAGAACGATCAGCTGCATGGGAGAAAATTCCGCGGAATTAAAATCGGCTATCGCTGTTTTCGCATATATGCATGCACTTTGCATCATTGGGCCGCGGGGTTCCATGCATGCATACATGGCCTGACCCATGCACGGGCGCGGATTATAGGCCGTCCGGCCGTCCGATAAATTGTGCGGACCGACAGCAACTTCAGGCCAGGCTTCTGACAAGCTTCTGAATTTGAAGTTCCATGAAGTTCCTGACAGAACCTGTCTTGTTTTTCCATCATGGCGCCCTCCCGCTAACTTTGACAACGTGAATAGAAGATAAAGCAAAGCACGGTAGACCAGGGTGCACAGAAAATTTTCGTTTACCATTGACACCGAGACTTCACGCCGTCTCCTCCGTCTCCGTCTCTGTTCTACTTCTCTGTTAACTCTCAACCCCCCTGGCAGTACCTGGAGCGCGGTGTTCGGGAGACGCCTAGCTGAGCCCATGTCGATCATTCAACGTCGGGACCTCAGCAGAAGTCGCAGCCCACCGGTCAGCTTGATTGGTTTTTGCATGGTGTCTTCGAGGTTTTTCCAGATGTAGTTGCCGTCCGTTTGCAATGGCGCTTTTAACCGTCTCTAACACCTCAGTGATTTCTCTCCCTTCCTCAGTGCGGTCTTCCTTTCTCTTCGCGTTTCCTGTTCTCCTTTGCCTTTTCTGTCTTTCATTTTATCTGTCTCTCCTGCCTGCACTTTTCGACTATAAATCTTTGTTTCCTTTCTCCAAGTGCCTTTTCCTTTTCCGTTCCTTTTCTTGTTCTTTTCTCTTTTCCCTGCCTTCCTGCCATCCTGCATTCCCCCTCCCCGCCCCCTCCTTGGCCCCCTCTCTTGTTTGATCTGACACTCTCTTCCCCCCCCCCTCTCTCTGTCCGTGCGTGCGTGTGTGTGTGTGTGTGTGTGTGAGAGAGAGAGAGAGAGAGAACAGGTGTGCGTTTGCCTCTGCGTATCCCTTCGGGTGACCGAGTGATAATTGTGTGCATGAGTTCTTGTGCTTGCAGGGGGCCCGGCACGGGGGAGAGGATCAGGTTGGTTACGCGGGAGTGGGAAAGAGTCTACGTCTGTCTCGGTGCCCCACCCCTGTTTATGTATGTGTGTGCGCGCCCCCGCGCGCGCGCGTGTGTGTGTGTGTGGTGTCTGTCTGAAGAAAGAAAGAAACGGACGAGAATGAAGAAAGAGAAAAAGGAAAAGAAAAGACGGTATAGTCTGTCTGTCCGTCTGCCTGTCTGTCTGTCTCAGTGATTACATGAAAGTCTGTCCGGAGGCGCTTAACTCTCACCTTTCGGGCCCCGTGCCCACGTTGTTCGATCGTTTGTTCTGTTTTTTTGTCTTTGTTGTTTCTTTCCTTCTTTTTGTCTGTTTTGTAGATGAAGAAAATGAGGGAGAAGAAGAAATATATAGACTGTCTGTCTGTCTGTCTGTCTGTCTGTCTCTCTCTCTCTCTCTCTCTCTCTGTCTCTGTCTCTGTGAGCGTGGTTTTTGTGTGCGCGCACAAGTGTATGCATATGTGTGTGTGCGGCTGCGGGTGTGTAGGTGAGGGTGTGGGTGTGTGGGTGTGCTTGCCTGTCTAAGGCGTCTCCACGTTCCACACTCTCCATTCTAAGTGAGTAACATGTACTACCAGGCTTACCCGCCCCCTCATCACTTCGGTTAGTTGTCTTCTCCCGATTATGCATGATATCTCTGGCGTCTCTTCATAAGGTTTTTGCTCAGTCTTTCGTTTATGCCCCTGCTTCCTTCCCCTTTGGCGTCACGGTGCAGCTTGGGGCCCGGCCCGGTCACTGGTCCTTCCCTCCAGACGATCCTTACTGCCGTGGAGGCCAACAAGGAGAACAATGAGAACAAAACGATTCTGACCAGGCTGGAGACGGTCAGTGCACAGAGAGAGGCTGTCCATGAAGAAACCTTGCTTGACGAATGGACAAGAAGAGGCGTGCATGAGGAGGCGTTGGAGAAAGTGCGGTTTCAGCTGCATTTGTGTGAATGGATACTATGCTCGAAATATGTGAGAAAACCTTAACATCTCGCAGACTGTCTTCATCCTCTGTCTCTCCCCAGGGTACGTTTTTTTTTAGTGATTCCGTCTCTCTGTGTGTTGGTGTCTGTGATTGGGAGACGGTCAATAGAACGCTCCCTCGTTGTCTGTCTCTCTCTTGCTGCCTTCCTACGTACCCCAGTGTATCAATGCTTTTGTGTTCACCTATCGACTACTCCCACCCCCTTCACCCGACGTTTTTGGAGAAACTGGACTGGCTGATCAACGCGGAACTTCAAAGACAGGTACGCCTTTCTTTCAGCATGTTGACCTTTTTGTGTCGTACGCATCAGCAGTTGTCTTTTGTCTTCTTCTTTGCTTTTTTTCTTCAACGATTTTTTTTCATTTCTCTGAGATCGCTTTTTTTCCTTTCCTTTTCGCTCACAAGTCAATTAACTACCTTTGGATTCCCTTTCTGTCCTTCTTTCTTCCCTTCCTTCGTTTTCGTTTTCTTCCGTTTATTCCCTGATGCCCCCCCCCCCTCCCTGATGCCCCCCCGCTTCAATCCTTTCTCGCTTTCGATTGCAAGGAGAGCAAAGGAGAGCAAAGCGCTCCTCGAAGCAGCTAGCAATGAGGAAGTAACGGTACTGGTGGTGACCAACGCGACCGAGGCGTGGGTAGACTATGTCGGAGCCCTCTGCCTTCCGCAGACCCACCAGTTTCTGTAGAGTGCCCAGATCCCCGTGATTTCCGCCAAGCAACGGCATGGAGCACGCTTCAAGCGGGAAAGTGTGACAGAGCAGCCCATGTTGTGGAAGGTAGGCGAACAGACTGAAGTCGTTTCTGGCATGTGCAAAGAGGCAGAGAAACAAGAGGTACACAGAAAGATTTTCTAAGAAGGATAGGCAAAAAGACGGATAATCTTTCAGTCAGATAAAAAGATGGAGGGACAGAAGCTCAGTCATACGGGTGGGCAGAGCCGGAGATTTGAAGGATGATGCAGAGCGGTTTGATGACCGACCACCAGGAGAGAACGTGAATAAAAGTGAATGAACGAACCACGATTATATGAACCGCATGAATGGATGTTTTTACTTGTCAGCAGCATAGTTGAGCAAAAAGGATTTCCGCTGTCATATTCTCTCTGGTCTATGTATTCCCTCCCTGCCTCCCTCTCCCCCCCATCCCCCCTGTCCCCTTCCTTCCCTGTCCTTCCATGCGTTCAGAGGGCAGTCTTTGAGTACGAAATGAAGATGTTTCTCTATCCCGGCCTGCATCTGCAACGTCAGCCTCTCGTGCATCGACTTGCCGACCCGCCGTGCGCTTGCCGTTCGGCTGATCCTGATGACCCTCACTTGAGATGCCTCTGCATCCGCAGAGACACAGTTGGACCCCCTGCAGATGAATTCAAAGCCACAGTCCCCAGGAGCACGGTTGTCAGCTTCGTGTCGATCGGCGATGATATTCCGGAGAAGGAGGCACTACAAGAGGGAGCAAGGTACGTCATTTTTGAATGAACAAGAAGAGGCGTGCATGAGGAGGCCTTGGAGAAAGTGTGGTTTGAGCTGCATTTGTGTGAATGGATACTATGCTCGAAATATGTGAGGAAACCACAACAACTCGCAGACTGCGTCTCGTCTTTTCGAGCGGTCGAAGGAAGTCTGACGAATGCCGTTTTGTTCTCCTGGGCTGTTCTTCAGAGACTGTCTTCATCCTCTGTCTCTCCCCAGGGCACGTCTCTTTGTGAGATGCTGTCTCTCTGTGTGTTGGTGTCTGTGATTGGGAGACGGGCAATAGAACGCTCCCTCGTTGTCTGTCTCTCTCTTCCTGCCTACCTACCTACCCCAGTGTGTCGTTGCTTTTGTGTTCACCCATCGACTACTCCTACCCCCTTCACCCGACGTTTTTGCAGAAACTGGACTCGGTTGCCACAGAACTACAAAGACTGGTACGCCTTCCTTTCAGCATGTTAACCTCTAAGTGTAGCGCCCATCCGCAGTCGTCTTTTGTCCCCTTCTTTGCTATTTTTCTTCAACGATTTTTTCCCCTTTCTCTGAGATCACTTTCCTTCCTTTCCTTTTCGCTCAAATTGAAGTTAACTCCCATGGGATTCCCTTTCTTTCCTTCTTTCTTCCCTTCTTTCGTTTTTCTTTCCTTCCGTGTTATTCCCTTGATGCCCCTCCGTTCCCCTCTCCCCGCCTCGCTTGCCCCCCCTTCGACTGCTCATGTTTCCCTTCTTTTCCTTTCTTGTCCTTTCCGCCTCCCTGTCTCTGAATTCGTCCGGCTTTCGGTCTTTTGGGGGGGGTGAAACGGAAGGAGAGCAAAAGTAGAGAAGGTGTTTATCTCTGTCACCTGCACAACTCAAAGAAAAGAAGCTGCAAGAGGCTTTTTCTATCGTCTGTCTCTCTCTGGCATTGAGTCCTCCCATTCAGCCGCCACACTTCTTTTCTCGACAGGGTCTTTTTTCTTCTCGGTAATGGGGATTGTGTGTGGACCCGAGCAGGCAGGCAGGAAGACGTACCAATGTTTCTTTTGTGAAGTTGGGCCCCTCTTCAATCTGTGCTGAAATATGCTTTGCTGGCTGTCTCGTTTGATCAGCCAGTCAAATTTGGCACCA
>JAHBMJ010005751.1:0-27500 GCA_018398765.1 Chromera velia | reverse complement strand
GTGAATGAGTGAGTGAGTGAGTGAGTGGGTGAGTAAGTGAGTCAGAGAAAGATAAAGTGATCCCTTTGACACTTCCAAATTCAGACTAAAACGAAGCAATGCGTCGACACTTAATCTACGCCTGGTGACTCAAGCTTACCCAAACGGATTATTCCTCAGCGCACTCTTTGGGTGTGAAAATGTGAAAGGCCTACTTTCGAAGTGCAAAGGTAAAGTCTAAATGTAGTCTACTGACCGCCTGTCGCAGTCTCTCTGTCGTTCTTCTTTCCTCCCCGAGTTCCACCTTCGCGTCGCGGAGCTGCAGAATAAGAAAGACGATTGGACAGAAATGCACTACAGACATGCACCAGGCACAGCGTAGACAATTACAAGAGAAAATGAACAAAGGTGCTATGGATGCTCTTGGACGGACCAAAACGTTCGGGCAGCCAGAGGAGCAATCCATGGGTGTGCAAGTTGGAGGAATGTTCTACGTATCCTCTCTCTGCTTCTCCATGTGTATTTGCATGTGTCACTCGCTGGAAGGAGACTAGAGTTCATCCAGATTGCAGATCTCCCGCAGCGTTTTCTCTCTACCTCTTTTTCCTCTTTCATTCCTTCCTCTCCCCTCTTTGACCGACCGACCGACCTCTGCCTCGATAGTCGATTGGCGGTCCCCCTTCGCTCTGCGTGGACGGAGCAGATGTAGACAAAATTACGCAAAGAATCAGCTTGAACGCATTCCCTTGAAACAGTCTACCGGATCGACAGCAGGAGAAAAAATGCGGGAGAAAGCGACAGTCCAAGGAAAAACTGCAGTGCAAGACCACACTGCCAAGTCTGTGTGAAAAGAAGAAACTCAGAGTATGTCGAGAAGAAGAGGAGGAGAAGCGTCTCTCCTCAGACGCGCCGCCTTTCTAAACTTCATATGAAGACGCACTGATTGAAGTCCACTTCAATTGACTGACTTCAGCTCCTTCGTCTGGCTTTCGATCACTCGGTTCGCCTGCATGAATGCGTCCAAAGATAGAGTAAATGTCCAGGGAAAAACCTTTCCGGGTAGCGCACAAATCAGACTTGTGAGACAAAAGCTGAACATCCATCACCCAAACACATTTCTGCACCTGACGTGAATGAAGATGGGGATGCGGATCTCTCGCATGTCAAACAAACAAATAAAACACGAGAAGTCGAGATAGAAGAAGAACGAGAATGAAGAGAGGGAGCGCAAAGCAAAAGCTGCAGAAGGATTGTCTCTTCAATTGTTCTGCTCACGGACGTCCAGAGAGTTCTTCGCACAGAATTCGTGGAGAGAATCGAATTGATGAGCCTTCTGCAACACAAAAGAGAGGGAGAATACAAAAAGGTGTACATGGGGAAAAAGGGGAGGATGTTTTCACACAGGCATTGCGGAAGAAGACAAAATGGAGTTGGATGCTGTCAGGAAATTTGTTCAGGAAAGAGACGATTGGACTGTCAGAGTAGTCACACATGAATGAAAAGAGTTGAGTGCCTCCTGGTTCCTGGACACAGACATGCAGATTCACCACAGAAAGAAAAGAAAAAGAGACGCATGTACTGACCGCGATGTACTGTTCGTTTTTCTGTTCGAGTTCCTTCTTGAGGCTCTGCAAGGCAGGGAAGAGAGGAGAAATAATCAGGGGAGCCCCATACAGAAGGAACCACTTCTTGGCCAGTCGAAACTAGTCAGGCAGGCATCGGGTTGGAAAATCGGACCGCCTACAGTAGTCCCTTCCCTTCCTTATTTCTGCTCTTTGGGAAGGAAACGGAAGGCATCATAAAGAAGGAGAAAAGAAAAGAAGAAGAGGAAGAAGAAAAGGACCGGTGCAGTGAAAGGAAGGGCAACAGTTCCGATTTCTGAATGTAAAAAGGGCGCAACAAAAGCAAAACCAGGCTGACCTCCAGAGTCTCATTCTGCTTTGACCGGTAGTACTCTGCCTCAGCGCAACGGGCCTGCAAGACGGTGCCAGGGAGGAGACTACAGATTCGGAAAGTTGAATTCACAGACAGATAGGTGACTATAGCGTTGGGACCATAGAGCTGAGAAGGACAGCGAAGAAGAGAAAATCAGGAATGCAAAGGGAAACGAAAGCAAACGGAAGAGGCACAACAGGCAATGTAGGGCCCTGCGAGAATGCCAAAGTGATCCCAAGAGACACAGAATACACCAACAAGTCCATTCACTTCAGTTTGAGAATCGGAGAGAGAAAGAGAGATAGAGAGAGACAAAGAGAAACCAGGACATACAGAGAGACAGAGAGACAGACAAACAGACCTCCAGAGAGTCAGCTTTCCCCCTCGCGACTGTCAGCTCTGTCTCCATAGAGGCCAGCTGCATTATCAGTTGAGAGAGAGAATTCTCTTTCTTCTCCTTTCATTTTTTCTTCCTTGCTTCCCTCCCTCCCTCCCTCCCTCCCTCCCTCCCTCCCTCATTGTTTCCTATCAGCCGTTCTTCAAAACTTTCCGCCCCCCCTTTTTTTGTCTGCCACGTCTGTTTCTTGTTCAACGGGACCAACCACAAGGGCTCAAATCTTCTTTTTCTCCCCGAAGAGCCTTGCATAGAGTTGGATGTTCGCTCTTTTTTTGTCCTGGAAGTCAGAAAAAGAAATCCGCCTTCTTTCTTGATTTCGGATGCGCTTCTAGCAGAGAAGAAAGTGCACTGCCGACGTCCCTCGCTCACTGACCGACTGACTGATTAACTCATTGACTGATTGACTGATTGACTGACTGACTGATTGACTGACCTTGGACTTCTGGTTGGACTCGCTCTCTGCGTTTGTGGCCAGGTTCAGGATCGTATTCTCGTATCGTGACACCTCAGCTTTCAGGAGGCCTACACGCTTTTCCAACGCACTGCACACTCACACACATACATTTACCTACATATACATACAGACATACACAGACATACACAGACACACAGACACACAGACACACACACACACACACACACACACACACACAGAGAGAGAGAGAGAGAGAGAGAGAGAGAGAGAAAGCTGTACCACAATGCTTATACATCTTCGGTTTAATATCTCACTCGCTCCACACTTCCCGCCAGGACATTCATTGAGGCATGCGGTTCCTCATCATCCCGTCTTCTATCGTTTTTTTTCTGTCTGCCTGTCTCTTCGGGTGTGTGCATGTACATATATTTTCCTTTCCATGAAAGGCCATTTGCGCTTCTCGTCAAGCACTTTTCTGCGTGGTCGTGTCCGAGAAGGGTCCGAGTTTGTTTCCACAAATGCTCTTTCTGTCTTATTGTGGAAGTTTTAATTTTCTTAGCAGTATGCTCAGGCTCTGTCTGATAGGCTCTTTTCCTGTAGTCATTCTGTCTTTTTGACAACGTCTTTCTCCTGACCGGTTCTGCTCCTTGTACATTTTTGTTTTTTCCTTCTGCTTGAAGAGTTTCCTACCAAGTGACGGGAGTGAGTCGTCGGCCGAGAGGAGAAGATTCTGCGACTGCAGGCAGCATTCGCACCACACCATCAAGGAAAGTGGAAAGGACGACCGTCAGAAAATGGAGAAGCAAAAAAACAGGCAGGCAGGCAGGCAGGCAGGCAGGCAAGCAAGCAGGCAAGTAGGCAGGCAGGCAAGCAAGCAGGCAGGTAGGCAAGCAGGCAGGCAGGCAGGCAGGCAGGCAGGCAGAGGGGAATACACGGCGGCAAAGAGAAAGTGGCAGGGCAGGAAGAAATAGGGGGAATACACTTGACCAAAACAGGAGCAGGGTCAGCAGTTACACAGAACGAAAAGCAAGGAAGAGACACCTAGCCAGAGATACAGACAGACAGACAGACAGACAGACCCCCCCCTCCCCCCCCCACAGAGCCCCACAGAGCCACACCAACTTGGCAGAGGTACAGGTGCTGGGCGTGGGACTGAAGCATGGAGGTCCATCTGTGGCCGTAGAACTCTTGCTGCATGCATGCACATAAACAAACAAACAAACAAACAAACAAAAAATGAATTTAATGCGGGCGGAACTCTTCAGGGGAATGAAGGCCTCCCCCCCGTTCTGGCGGCATGAGCACCCACTGAATGGAAGAGACCGACCGTTTGAAGGAAGAAGCCACTCTCTTCCTCGAAGGGTGGCAACACATTGGTGAGATACGTCAATGCGCCTCTGATGCACTTCTGTTTATATAGTCCTTCGGGCGTGCAGAAAAAGCCTTTGGCCCACGAAAGAAAAAGCCGCACAAAGCATAGACTTGGCACACAGACTGACACGTTTCGCGGGTGCAAAGGTGTTGGTGTGGGGATCGTAGTCGTGGTCAGGGAAGATGCTGACGCACGCCATCGCAGCTTTGGGCATACGGGGGGCCTCCCAGACGGCATTGAAAAATCTGTTGACCATCTCCCTTCGGACGTGTTCGTTGTGCGGAACGTTCAAGTCAGTGACAGGCTCTGTACTCCCCTCAGCCGGGCTCATAACTATCCAGGAGTGGTAAAAGTAGAACCCGTGTGTGTTGAAGATGTCCTGGATGGGCAGATACAAAGAACCTGCAGGGAGAAATAACGAATGGGTGCTGAACAAAGGCTTTCCGTTCACCTCAAACAAGGGTCCTGCCCTCTCTTGCAAAGAGTCAAGCTGCTGATTAGTACTGGACAATGATACGTTGAATAACACAGCTCTTCGGGAACAAAAGGAAGGGAAGACAGCAGGCAAATAGAGAAGATCAATCGACCGACCGACCGACCGAGTAGTTTACTCGTCTTGTGGTTCCTGTCCGACCCAGAGTGATCATCAATCACGGAGTGAACGAAGACTTGAATGACCGAATCAAAGCTGAGAGTGACGTAGGCGTGCTTGGTTTTGGTGGCTGTCTGCCGTGTCAACTGTCCGTCTTCGTTGTTGATGTATGCGGTGATGCGGCAGTACTCGTTGGCTGCCAGAGGGCAGTTCCGCACGTCATTGAGCAGCAAGGCACACTTGAACTTCGACGGCATCCCTCCATCCTCCCCAAACCTTGAATCGGCATTTCCCATTTTGGGGAATGGGAGCACAAATCAATCCGAAATAGACAGTCTACCGCTGTACCGTAGTAGGCTTTGAGTCAACTGTATCTGAAGATAGTTTGGATAAATGCAAAACGTGTTGCACCCAGTCTCCGATTTCCTGAAGAAGAACACGTCAACAGCGAATGACCAGCTGGGGACAAGAATGCGCACTGCAGTCCGAGGATTATGGACAACTTCGTGTCAGATTGAATAGACATCTGCATTGGGTCGAAGATCAAAGGCTCGCGATACAGTTATGGACGAAAAATGTGCGTATTGAAATTTTTGAGCATGCACGCACGCATGAAAGGCGACGCGGAGCTGACTTGTACGCAAGAAATGAAGTTCATGCATGCATGCACGCGGACGCAGAAGTGTTTCAGGATTTTTCTTTTATTTAATGTAATTTAATGGAAGATCTACTTTATAGACACCTTTTTAATTTTAACCCTGGATCATCATTTGAATGAATGAATGAATGAATGAATGAAGTTGGCTTTGCTAGAGTGGAGATTTGATTTTTTTTTTGTCTAGAATTGAATTCAAAAAGAACTAAAGAAGACTAATTTAAAAGATTGAAACCACATGTATGTATAGAACTTCTGTAACATTTAACATAAAAAAAAAAAAAGAATGCTTGTAGATTGGGTAATTGGGAGAGTTGCCGTTTAATACCCTTTGCATGAACACTAAAAATTCTCATATCAACGGACCTAGTGTAGCGGACTTCTTATCTGACTCCGGAACTCTAGCAGCGTTTTACTGAAGGTAGGGTAGCTAGGAGACTGAAGTCACTCGAGATTCACTTCTCAGGAGTTTTCTCAAAGGCTGGAGAAGGGATGTCGGAAGTCCTCTGTCCGAGATGGGTCCAATGAAATGATAAGATAAAATTTGATTTTCAATATCTCCTTCCGTTTGCTCTTCTAAAAATCCAAGTCTTTCACTTTTTGCTCTTCCATAAAGACTTCCATAATTATTTTCATCTACTTTCATCTGTATTGATTTTACCCCTATTTCTTCCAACACCTCTTCCTTTTCCTCTTCCATTTTCTATATTCCATTCTGGTCAGTCTCTATTTATTTCATTTTATTTTTCTTCTTTTTCATTCCATCTTCTCTTCCTTTTTTTCTTCCTCTTCCTTGTTTTTGACGAGGCTCCTGGAAGAGGCTCTTCTGCTTGGACATGCCGTGGCCCGTCAAGACCCCTGAAAAAGGCTCTTCCAACTCTTTTTTCATTCTTTCTTCCATTTGCTCTGCCATTCTTTCTTCCATTCCTTCTTCCATTCTGTCTTCCATGATGGAATTCAACAGTCTTTTCTATTTAATAGGTATGGATATCCCCATTAAAACTTTAAGGTGAGTTTCTTTTTCTCAAGATCTACTTACATCCTCAATTATTTTCTCCTTTCCTTTCACTTTTATTTCTCTTCCCCCTAGATCATACCAAGTAGGCTTTTAGCAAACAAGACATACTTGAAAGTTATATCCTGCTACCACAGCCTACTTAGAAGTCCGTAACACATTCCCCCTTCTTATAAGAGCACTGTTCACGCGCTCTTCTCTTCATTCCCTATAAGACATTCTCCCTTCTTTTTTTTATATTTCTTTGACAACGGATCGTTTCGGAAGAAAAAAAAAAAGAACGTATGGGAGAAGACAACTCAGCAAAACACGTAACTTCGATATCCCTCCTGCAGTGCCTCATACAGACCATACAGAGAGAAACACTTCTGTAGAAATAAGCACGACCGACATCATGCATGACAGAACGAAAGTAAAGATTCCTGTCGGCCGGAAGAATGAGGGTTAGAACGAGGGAGGAGATAAAGAAGAGAAACATGAGTGAGAAAATATAAAGGAATGGAAAGAACGAAATTCAGTGATGCTGCCGTTATCTGACCGTATGCTACATAGACCGCATGTCTTTATCTCTATCACTTCTGATCTTCAGGTGGCCTGCAGACTTGTTGCAGATATTTTGCACTGCACACATGCCTGAAAATATGAAAACTCTATATTTTTCCCTTTTGACTTTGAGGCGGCCTCGTGGTGCAGCTGTCTTAACAGCGGGCTCAGTCTGAAGACAAAACAGCCAGAGACGCCAACGCATGTAGCCTTCTACACACTCCTCATCTTTTCGATTCTCACTGCTTCACAAACAGATTGTGATGCAGTGTTCTTGCTTCAGACAGAACAATTGTCTGTCTACCGTACAGCCAGGTTGAGTTTCTGAGACTCTTAAATATGACTGCAGACGATTCAAGCATGTCTTTTCTTTTTCGACATAATATTAATATAAATTTTGTTTCTTGGCTTTCCTTTCGTGCGACGCTGTTGCGTGTGCGCGCCTACACGTGTATGCATTCTCTGCTCAGTTTGCTGACAAAACGCGCAGCCATACTTGCTTCTCCCTAGGCTTCTCCCTTTGTAGCGAAACGGTACTTCAGAAAGCCTGTTCTCTTCAGATACATATGAATGGAGTGCTTCATATATCCAAGGATGCTGCTGATTCTTTTCTCTAGGACGTGACACTATGGAATGTTACACTTCTTCTCGGGATGCAGTCTGCATGCAAATGTTAGAATCTTTGGGTGAATGGATCGTTTGTGCAAGACTGCATGAGTCTGCTGTCTCTTTTGTGCAAGACTGCAAGGTTAGTGTCAGTCGGTTAGATGGGCGCTCTACCTTTTGTTTCTTATTTTGCTGCATTCTTTTTCATCGCACGTATGACCATTCTTGCAGCAAGAGTAAATGGTAGACAGCAGCATACACGGCAGACATGAGGGGGTGAGTAATCCAAGGGAGAGATTGAAGCAGACTGAGCACGAAACGAGGCGCGCTCTCTGGGTAGTGATCGGCCTGTTCCCCCTTCTTATATGGCTTCTTCAGCGATCGTCAGCGAATTGAGATCACGAGGTCAGTAGCTCTGGAATGCTTTTCGTCATGTGCCTGTTGATCGATTTGCAAGTTCTCTTCTCATCCCTGTACTAGGGGGCTGCACTGTGGGTATACCTAAGCTTCACCCCTAACTTTTCTTATATCCTTTTACACTATATATTTTATCCCAAGTTATAAGGTTAAAACTAGCAGATGAAGCACATTCTGGAGTGTTATGTTGGGCTATTCTCAAGCTCTAGTTTATCTTTAGTCTTGAGAAATGTCAGTCCAAAGTCGTATCGCCAGGTTCTGTTGGGCTTGTTCCCTGTTGGGCTCTGTTGGGCCTTTCATCAGCTGCATGACAAGTCATGAAGCCCAACAGTGCCCAACAAAGCCCAACAAGGTCCCCTCCCTTCCCTACAAGCTTGTCTCACACGCCAGGTCTACGTATCAAAGCATATAAATACAACAGACACCATTCAAGACATTCAGCGCTGCACATTGGTGCAGTATGAGCCTGAAACTCTTCGTAAAACGTTCATAATACACCAAAGAAAATGGAGACAGACCTGCACATACAATGCAGACAAATGCATACTCCTTGTGTTTAACCTTTCCAACTCATTCATCAAGTCATTCCCCTTTATCGGCAGTCATCTCGGAGTGATCAATTTCATTCCACAGACGAATCAAACGTTTTATTTCTTCAGTGCTGACAGTCAGTTTCCGTTTGTCTCGTGAGAATTCATGAACCCAACCAAACACAGAACCAACAGGAATTAAAGATGTCTGGACTGCAAGAGAAGACGGCTTGCAGAGAACAGAGAAAGAGACATGTTCAGATGATTCAAATTCTTCACTGTCAATATAAATGCTGGTGAGAGTCGGTGAGAAAGAGGAGACCAAAAGGTACCACTTACGATTGTCGTCTACACATGCAATGCAGTCCAAACCTGAAGAGACCGGTTTGAAATTCTTCTGATCCTGAATGAGAGGGAAGAGGCGGCTGGTGCTGCTGCTTCTGGGTCCTCTCTGGCGACCTGGGCTGACTG
This sequence comes from Chromera velia, assembly GCA_018398765.1. Classification (NCBI taxonomy): domain Eukaryota; family Chromeraceae; genus Chromera; species Chromera velia. The sequence continues at coordinate 18,573 of JAHBMJ010005751.1, read as the reverse complement.
CTAGAACACCAACAGTATTTCATATTGTTTTAATATTCTTTTAGATCATTCTCATCATCATGATTGTACGTGTTATGCATGTTGGGAGTGTTTGTTGGGCTGTTGGGCCGTGTTGGGCTTTCTTGTTGGGCGTGTTGTCTGTTAGGCGTGTTGGGCGCCCAACAACTTCCTGGCAAGGTAAAGCCCAACAGTACAACAAGCCCAACAGCCCAACAAAACCTGGCGACACGAAGTTTTTTATAAAAATGAATGCATGTTTCTAGCCCAACATAAAAACTAATGTTACTGTCATATTCTCTGTAATTTACAGTTTTTGGTTTTTTATGAAACTTCTTGCATAACATTCCTAGATTTTTGTCTGTTTTTCTTTAAAGTCAGGGGTCATGATCTACCTATATGTAGAGTGCGGCCCCCTCGTCTCTACATCTAAAAGCGGCCCTTTTTTCTAAACACACGTGAGAGGAACACAGGGATTCATGGGCCAGCAGTGCCCCCCTACTAGGGTGCTGGCGATACCCTACTTTACTTCTTTGTGCATGAGACCGCTTTTTTTTTAGTTTACTGGTTACGGGTGGGCCCCCTCACAAGTCAGTAAGCCTCAGTACTCACGTGCCTTGCATTGAAAGAACATTCCATATATACAAACATGTATTTTTGTGCCCATGGTGATTACATATATATCTGGCTGTATGTCTGAAACTACTGTGTTCTACCATGAACATTCACTTTCTGGGTCTTTCACATACATGTTTTTGTCTGGCCAGACTTCACCTTTTGAGTGCACTAGATCGATGACCTTTCATCTTCCTGTGTATCATGTAATTGTGTGTAGACTTTTCTATCAAGACCTGAAGTCTTAGAGTTGTCAGCCTTCTTTCAGATTAACATGATCTCTCATCTTTAGACATTTCATGCTCTACGTTCCTGAGACAAGATGAAGTCTTCACTTCTCTTCAAGGAAATGAGCCCTCACACTTGCTTCTGAGCCCTCCCGCTCGTTTACTTTTGTTTCTTTGTTTTCAACAGAGGTCAGGTCGTCCCACCTGTCTCTCCATGAAACGAGCCCTCTCACTCGTTTCCGAGCCCTCATACTTGATTGTTTGATTCCATTAGGTTGTGTCGTTTCTGCTCATATATATACCAGTGCGTATGTTGGAGTTCTACTTTGTTGTGTTTTGTTCCATCCTTTCTCATACATCTTTGTATCTCCCATACCTCTCACTACTTCCCTCACCACTCCCATCGTTCTTTCACCTTTCTTCTTTTATTGTTCTGCTGCTCAGGTCCTTCACTTACTGGTTTTGCGACTGTTTGTTCGTTTAGAATACTGGGGCAACCTAGCTGACAGTGTGAAGTTGCCCCTACGACCTCGTTTTCGACTATGTGAATATGGATTCGGTCATGTTTAGTCATCGAAAACAACCCGATGTAGACAGGTGGATATGGCGAGTGCACGATTCTTGCTCCAGTATTCTGGAAGACCCATCTGGTCAGCCTTGCACCCTGAGGATAGGTTTGTCATGGCTTTTTTTCCATCTGTAAGAGAGAAGTATGTGCCGACTGACAACCTGGAGACGGCATGTATGGTTGGTTCAGAGACGTGTAAAAACGATCTAATATAGATGGATGGATAGTTCAGGTAAGAGCCTCTCGGTTAGGTATTCTGTGGGGCACATCCAGTCAGTCTTGAGCCTTAGGATGGGTGTACCATGGCTTATGTTTCGTCTGTGATAGAAAGGTATGTATTGATTGACCCATGGAGACGGTGCATGCATTGTCTGTGCAGAGACGGGGGAAACGATCTGATGTGGACGGATGAACAGTACCGGTGGGAGGCCATTGCTCAAGTGTTTTCAAAGGACAGTCGGTTCACTCTTTGCAAGATGGTCGTGTGGGGAGTTGTATTTCGGTGGTGGCAGGTAGCTTTGTGTAGCGCTACATCGTGGACACAATACTTGTTGATACACAGACGGTCGATAGAGAGACGGTGGGGCCTTACTTGAGGCAAAGCAATAATAAAAAAGAGACGCTCCCTCTATTTCCTCTCATCTTTTTGATGTTACGCACTCTATTCTGCATTCGTTCTTTGTATATTCGTCTCCCTTTCCTAGCTGAGTCAAAAGAAAGATAAGAAGAAAGGGAAAATCAAACAGACTTGAAACTCAATGTTCATGCTGTACTGTCCTCCCAACCGGCTTTGCTTTTTCTATTTCCCAGTCTGTGTGTTGGCTTCTTGCCTTTGTTTCCATTTGAGCAGTCCTCTCTTTTCTTCCCTAATGAATTCTTTTCCTCATTTTTCTTCTTCCTTGCAGGACGATACCAGTTTGTCAGTTTGTCCTTTTCATTTTGGTCCCTTGGCGGCGTTTTTGTATTTCCTGTGCAAGTGACGTCAGGTCATCTACTTACTTAGGTGCGTTCATTCTATCACTTTGCTCGGCAAAGATTCTGTTGCCTTGTGCCCTTCCATTTTTTGTTTTTCTCATGTTTGGCCTTCGCTTCTTTCCTAATCATTTTCATGGCACCAGTTATACATCAATCAGGGCAAGACTCAGTACAATGTCATGTCATTGAGGACTGGGTCCTTCGCTCGCGTGGTCATGTACCCACTCCTCTGCATGGGAGCCTCCGATTGAGCTGTCCCTCTGGGTAGAGTCAGGTTTTACCCTTTTTTCTCTTGCGTTTATGTTTTTCTCAAGCAATGCCTTCTTTCACGTTTTTTCCTCTTCCTGGGCTTTCTCCCTTTATTCTTTCCCTTCTGTCGTTTCCTCTGTCTCTCTCTTTTTCTGTGCCTCTTTCTCTTTCTCTTTGCGTACGAAGAGTTCGAGTCCTCCGCTCACTTAGGCGCGGTCTTGAACTTCCCGTACTTCAATCTACATCCTTCCCTGTTATGCAATGGATGCGCCCTCACCCTTATGCATATGTATGCAATTCCTTCACTTCTTTGCTTGCAGCCGGTTTCGGTTGCTTGGGCAACGCAATCGCGGGCGTTTCAAATCGACCCTTATGTGAAGAGACGTGGACCAGCGGTGAGTAGGCATGAAGAGAGGAGATCATTAGCATACAGTAGTGTTAAAGAGGGCACAAGGGAAAGGAATAAAGGAATAAGAGACGGCTTCCTCGTAACATCCCCCCCCTTTTGGTTACCCTCTTTTTACTCCTTTCATCTCCTTTCATTCATCCTTTCATTCATTCTTTCATTCATTCATTCATTCATTCACTCACTTACTCACTTACTCACTCACTCATTCACTCATTCACTCTTTTGTCCATGCATCTAACGATTCATTCACTTCCCTCGTCATTCTTTGAAAGTGTGCCTGCCTTCATTCATGTACTCGTTCATTCACCCACTCCCTAGGGGGGGGCACTCTGGAAGGTTATAGTGGATTTTGAGCCGAAAATGACATAAAATGTGAACAAAAAAAAACAGATTTTTGCGAGCCAGTCCGGCAACCTGGAGCTCTGCCTAGTCAAGTTATATTAAAATCTGATGTTTTTGAAGTGTAGGCTACGTGGTTACTTTGGGTTACCCCCTTTTTATCTTTGTCATACAAAGAGGTTACGAGTTACCCGGTTACAAGCATTTTAAGCTCAGTAACCAACTAAATTTTCAACTTTTAAAAGCATTCAAAATGATGTTTAGAACACGTTTGAATACTTTTTAAGGGAGGTTACTTCATTTTTGAGGGGGGTCAAAAAAGGTTACGGGTTACCCGGTTACGGGGGACTTGGGGGCAAAGTGAGTGTGATACATCATTTTTCATCATTTTTAACCATAACCTGAATTATTTAACAATCTTAAAGCCAGTTTTATGAGTAACCAAACGTAACTAATCGATTGACACCACTTTTGACTGATGATTACATGTCATACATTGTAAGGGGGGTGTGTGGGGTCAATAACCATGGTGTAACCGGCTGAAGTGCCCCCCCCTAGCCCACTCCCACTCGTTTTCATTGATTCACTTTCATGCACCTGGAGTTGGTTCATCGATTTGGCTCTCTCCAGTCGGTGGTATTGCTGTGTTTTACCCTACTCTGCACTGTGAACGATCCATGAAAAAGGTGAAGCATGTACACATTCGTTACACTTCACCGTTGGTCGCCGTCTGTCGACTGCAAGGGTGTAGATTACAGTGTTATTACACCACAGGGGGAATACCCAAGTCCCGACAAGGCGTTAGCACTACGTACCACCACAGCCTACTTCTGGTGGGAGGGGGTCCTCCTTCGGTAGCGGCTGCAGTGCGTTTATGTGTATTTGTGTGGTTGGTCTAAGTCGTTTCCTGTAGTACTACCGTCCTGGGTGATACCTCAGATGAAGTGCAAAGGTGACGGCCTCGGCTGAAGATCTTTGGCGCCCTATGGAAAGTATATTATGCCCTTGGGGTCCGTGCAAGGCAGGGGTCAAGGGACACCTCAGGGACTTGGAGCTTGTAGGTGGCCACGTAGTAGAAGACTGCGGTTGAGGGTGTGTGGGAGGGGAGAGGAGTGCATGTGACATTGCGGGGGACTATTATGAGTGCCGTAGAGTATGAATAATGTATGGAGTGATGGTATATCCTCCTTTGTGATAATAACATGCCATTTAATTTGCTCTAGGCGGAGGCCAGAGCGGTGTGGAGGTCAAGCTACTGCATATTTCTAGTGGGAGTGTTTTCTATCTAGAGGTGTCAGCTACCGAGATGGCTGTTACCTGGCTAGTCTTCAGCTTTCGAAAGATATCGTTCTATTATCCTTGTCAGCTGCGTACGGGGCTATCGTGTTAGGTAACTACGAGGCTAGCAGTGTGGTGGGCTAGACAGAGAGATTCCTGAACAGACATTCTTAGAGGGAGTTCCATCTTAGAGTTTCTGATAGCAACCACTCATGCTAATCATACTGCTTCCAGAGCTTCTTCTGCTTGGCACAGAATAAATGCATCACTTTGTGTATCAATCACTGATTCTGTGCACCGACGCACGTGTTCATCGATCCCGTGCCCATACTCCATGCGAGCAGCCCGTCAAGCGACTGAGTCTCCCGCCAGCCAGAGGCGGTGCCTCGTACAGGCCCTACATCTGCCCGCTCGCCAAGGCCGACGTCCACGCTCGGCTCACACTCTCACTCACACACACAAAACACACGCTTCACCGTCTCACCCTACATATCCCTACATCTGCCCGCTTGCTGGGTGGGTAGGGTGGGCAAAACGATCATACCACACACACCATCATACACAAACCGAAATAACATAATTAACAGAGCAAACAGTGACCCCAAAGCGCCAAACAACAGGCCCAACTCTTCTACAACATCACAGCACGCGCCACCTGCTTACGCCGAGGACTGTAATGCATGCGTTTACTCTTCTGAACAGGGCTTGGCCATACATGCTCACCTCAGGCCTGTCCCAATGCGCAAGCCGAGTTGCATGACCGCTGCTAATAATGTGCAGCTACATACACCTTCACACACTTCCATTCGTTCGTTCGTTCTTTTGACTCTTCGGGTCGACTGCGACCACACACGCGCAAATGCGGTTGCCAACGGTGCACGCTTTGCTACAATCATGCTGAGGCGCGACCTCAGGCTTCAGCTTTCTTTACTCTGCTCTGCACTTCTCACACTGTGACTGACTGATCCTGGCAAGACAAGGGTCATCACAGTACATTGGCTCAAGATCATACAGGAGTCTGGTATCGCGACTGCACAGTGTATCAAAAGACACACAAGAGACGCCAACCGTCCGCCGCCAGACGATACCAACCCCCCTCATTCTTTTCCTTACAGCGACTTCACGCAATGTGTCGAGAATGTCTGAATGACCAGGTGGTTTCGGCCACCCTGTGATCACCTCTTCCTTCTCTGCTTCACACAGCGACCACCTGCCTCTCTACAGAGACCGCCCTCCTCACTACTGAATCTGTGCCCCAAACTGCACACCAGATTTAAAACATGAATGCTCAGGAGACTCCCTCTTACGAGGTAACCCTTCAAGAACACAGGTCGACACGACCAGAAAATCATTCATGTCAGTGTTTGCCTCAAGCATATGAACACTCATAGAGAGATCACATGTAAGAGAGTAAGAGACAAAGACAAGGGCCTCCCTGAAGCGCGTCATGACTTCTGATCTCACATGGGCTTCCTCCTTCCCGCTGTGTCAAGACACACCTTTCTTTGATCACAGTTTCTCACTCAGACATTCCGATCGTTTTTCTTTTTCTTTCGGCGTTTCTTTCGTGATGCTCAATTCTTAATCGACTCGTCAACTATTGCACAATTATACGTATGCAACATTCACGGGCCATCAAGAACAACGACAGATGTGTAGGAATTGCGTAGGGTGCGACCCCACTACAATTAACAGTCTCTTTTCTTCTCACGCTTCTCATTTGCTGCGTCAGCGCTATGGTCACTCACTCTGCACTTTCTACTCCACTCTTGCTCTTTCTTAATACGAAGACAACAGACGTACAGAGACAGCCAGAGAAGCAACATACCAACATTCACCCTGCATGAATCCCAGCTGAAGTTATCAGTCCCCAGGCGGCCGTGCCCAAGCACTGAAGACATGCAGCCTCTCCTTTCCTTATCCCACTGTCATTCCCAACACGAAGTCACTTCTCTTCTTCTCCTGATTGCCTCTTCTTACTTTGTATTTGTATCTCTTCTCTTCGACAATCTCCTCTCGCCACAACAAACCCTCAGTCTCCTCACCTTCAACCTCTTTTCCTTCCTCTCCTCTTCTTTCCTTTTTTCTCTTTCTTTCCCAACTGCCGTGGCCCCCATGATTCATTCCCACCATGAAGACACAATACAGTCAGGATGTACAGAGAGATACAATCAGACATACCAGCCACCAGACCCAACCACCTCAACACACTCTCTTTTTCACCTCTCACTCTCACACCCATTCCTTCCTCCCCCCAAAGCAAATTTCCCAACTTTAACACACAACCAAAAGAAAACAATTCAATAATTCACTGACTTGAAGATGTGCGGCTGCCGCGGTGCCTCCATAGCACAACTGAGCATTTGGAAACGCGGCACAGATGATTGCAAACAAAGACAGAGAAGGCCACACACCTTCAGTCACCATTTAGTCACCACAACCAACCTTCCACTTCACAAGATGCCCTTCCTCTTTCCATCCCAAACAGCTCACAGAACAAAACAACCAAGAACATCTCCTCCATCACCTGGGCGCGTTCTTTGTAGGCCTGGACACCTCGTGCTTCATTGCAGCACAATCGGCAGAGACGGCAGTCAGTCAGTCACTTCAGTCAATCAGACTGAATGGTCTCCCTCCTCAAGCTCGTCCTTCTGGACCCTCATCTCCAGCGGGCCAGCAACCTTGAGTTCCGAGGACTCTCTCAAGACAAAGAGAATAGAAAGAAACAGCACGCTCCATCACATCTGGAAGAAAGTCTCAGGTCCACCACAAATTTCGACTCAAGAACAAACAATACAAAGGAGACGAAATCTCTCTTCCTTCAACGAATTTTTCCACTAGCGAACTGGCACTGCACTCTTGTCAGTACAGGCCTTGCGTACAATGATGAGGATTCTCTATCCGGCCTAACTGTTCGTCAATACAACAAAGTTTGCGATCCACACCACATCTGCCTCCCTGTGTTACCAAAAGCTCTGCTAACCAATCTGTTAGCTGCGTACGGGGCTATCATGCTAGGTAACTACTAGGCTAGCAGTGTGGTGGGCTAGACAGAGAGATTCCTGAACAGACATTCTTAGAGGGAGTTCCATCTTAGAGTTTCTGATAGCAACCACTCATGCCAATCATACTGCTTCCAGAGCTTCTTCTCCTTGGCACAGAACAAATGCATCACTTTGTGTATCGATCACTGATTCTGTGTACCGACGCACGCGTTCATCGATCCCGTGCCCATACTCCGTGCGAGCAGCCCGTCAAGCGACTGAGTCTCCTGCCAGCCAGAGGCGGCGCCTCGTACAGGCCCTACAGTCCTATTCCGCAGTTGCGTGGTCCATGGAATCCTCTATCTCAAAAAAATCGAGGACTGCCAGGCGTTCATTAAGCAGCTGGACGTCTTGCCTCACTTTATGATGGTACTCAACAAGCAGGCGGTCCCCGGTACCCTGGAAGTTTGATGCTGGAATCCATTGTGGATTGTCTGGACCTGACGGGTAGTCTTTCTATTGGACCCTATACTGGTTGCGCCTCTCATCGTAATCAAGAATTTTTTCGACCTCCCACTCTGCGTCATCAGAAGATTGAGAAGTCATTGAGTCTGGCTCTTTGCCTGTATTCCGGATTTAAGATAGAAGCATGCCTTTGACTCTGAGATATTGATGAAACAGATTGAGATCGCCGCTTCCTTGGACCTTGTAATCAAGGCCCAAAGCCTAATGCAATTCTTGAACGCTTATTTGTATGATTCGTTCGTCTGCTCATATTTTTTGCCGCTGACGTGCTGTCCGGTTAGCTTTTGATTCTTCCTGACTCAGGGCAATATTCTTCAGGATTTTGTGCTTTTCATCCAGGATTTCAAATTCTGTATAAAAGTCATAATCAGGCAAAAAATGTGTATTGGACCATAATAAGTATGAGTCGATTCGATAAACCTGCTTCACGACCTGGTCACGAAAAGACCGGAACGTTGCTAGTACATATGCATGGGAAACGTTAATTAGCCATTCTTGGCGGGACTCAAAAATCCACACTAGACTTTTGAGCTTATAGTCGCTGAATAAGTCAAGGAGCAATCGTTCAAAATGATTCAGCCGTGTGTGCATGACCCCAGGCAGAAACACTAGGATACAGATAATGTTGAAACCCCATGAATAGCATAAATAATACTGGTCCACTTTCCGGTCAGGGTTTTTTAAAGTGCTACCAATTTTAATAAGCGATGGAGATGCTAGGAAAGGATTTTTTAACGCATAGAGAATTGGGCGGTCTATGTTGATCAAACAGGCGATAGCTCCACCAGCAAGCATATTTTTTTCCTTTATTCTATAAAGCGGAGTGCAGAGGCAATGAGCCACGCTCCACGATCCCGCATGCACAACGCTAAATTATGGAGATGCTCAGCAACCCGTCGATCAAAACACAGGAGGTCGGCGTTTTTATTCCGCAAGAGAGACTCTAGGGTCCCCCCTGTTTCAAAAATGTGATGCGCATCACGCGCTGGTTCTAGAAAGCTGCAAAGTTGTGCTGATACTGAAAGGGGTGCTAGTGCCACAGTGGGGCAACAGTATCAAAATGTAGGTTTTCCCAAAGCTGCGGTAGGACTGCAGTCTGCACACGGACCTGCAGGCGGGACTCGATGATGCGCTCCAAAAGCCGTTTATATCGAAAAGGGACGGTGGACGGGAAAAGGCGGCAGTGGATCATACTTGGAGCTTTGAGAGCCCACAGCCACCATCCATCTACATGCACTAAGGTCTGCACACATTGCAAAATGCCTGTAGCTTGGAGGCCACGCTCTAGTGCCGTAGTAGGAAAAGGCTCAGGCCCTACTAGAAGAAGAGGCTCAAACCCTACTAGGTTTACTACCGAGGCATCATCTAGTAAGCTTTCATCTAGTACATCTAGGAGACTTATCGAAGCTTCAACAATTTGAGTGCCAGCAGTTGCAAATGGCAGAATGTGAAAAGGGATAACCAGACTGCTCGCAGGGTGGTGATGGGCTAGGAAGCTGGCGATAAGCGTTCGGATAGAAGCGGGGAAGATCGATTTAATTTATGTTGCTTTCATGTTCTTATTTCTATAAAACGTTGCGATGGCCACTAGAGCCCGCAGATCGATCAATCGTTTTTGCCGCTTGGTTTGCTGCAATGCAGACCGGTTCGGGAGTCTCACATACGGTTCTGCTTGGTTCTGACATGTAAGGAGCCAAGCAGAATGATGGTGTTGCAGTCACGCCAGGCTCTTCAAAAACATCGGGTCCTTGTTCTGAAAGGCCATCAACGTTCGGAGGGCCGCTCCCATGTGTTGCTCTCGCTGTGGCGCCTCCCAAAGACGCTGCCTGCTGGCTCGGAGGCAAACCGCCCTCTGTTAGTGGAGCTGTAGGGTCAGGTGGAGAAGCAAGCGTATGTTCGGGAGAAGAAACTAAGGATGGGGACGGTCGTTGCGCAGGCGGACTGCGTTGTGATTGTCCAGATGGTCTGGAGCCCGGGGTCTGTGCCATAGCCTGGAGAGCTGCCACTACTTCCTGAAGGGCCCTTGTGACCGCGTCGAGCGGTCTCGCATCAACAGAACCTGCCGTGTATGAACAGACAAAACACGCAACGACAAAAAAAAATCCAGGTCATCGCACAGACAAACCACCATGTATGCAGGGCACAGACAAGCCAGCCACCGTTCACACGCGACGTCAAAAAGTATGCTGGGGAAATTTTCGGCGCGGACGACGAAAAAAGTGATCCTGACGGGAGCCGGGCGGACCCGCAGACACTCAGGGATCGAGACGGTGCAACCTCTACGGACGAACGACCAGTCCAGTCGTCTCACAGCAGGCAAACTCACGCATGCTGGAGCAATTTTTGGTCGCAGAAGCCAGCCTCGAGAAATGTTTGTTCGGCCGACGAAAAAAAAACGGGAAAAGCTCGCAGACACTCAAAGCTCGGCAGACCACGCAACACCGAGACCAGACCTTTCGATCCAGGCACACACGCACTTCTCTCATGGCACGCATCCACACTCCCTACGGTTCCTTCCCACCACACAACAGCTGGACAACAGTCACACGCAACATTCGGACGTCAATTAAAGAGATGGAGATGCCGAATATATGATGGAGAATTTTTGTTCGGGCGACGAGAAAAAGAAAAGGGGGGGGGAAGCCCGCAGACACGGCGCTCAGGCTTCTCACACAGCCAGCCACTCACACACACAGAGAGCTCGCGCACTTCCATCTGGCGACGTCGAACGCATGATGCTGGGAAAACGGGAAAGGCCCGCAGACACTCAAAGGTCGAAAGACAAAGACCAAGCCTCTTGACGCAGGCACACACGCCCACCATGGCTCGCATGCACGCTGTCTGACGGTTCCATCCATTACGACACACCCGACCAACCAGCCGCACATGGCACGCGCATGTCAACTTAAAGAGATGGAGATGCCGAGTGTAGGATGGAGAATTTTTCGTGCGGGCGAGGTCGCGACGGAAAAAGAAAAAAACCGGGAAGGGGAAGCCAGGTCAAGCCAGACGAGTCACACGCAAATCAGGAGAAAAAGCAGAGAGCCGAGGTCCTAGAGGGTGACGGACGGCACACGAAAAGAGACACAGAGCCGAGACAAGGAGGCCTGCCTGACGGTCGAACAGGAGGTTAAGAAGCAGAGACAGGATGAGCGAAGACAGACCTTGAGGGGGTGCCGGCGGGGGCTGCGGGATGGGGATCTTGAGAAGTGTCCGGATGAGCTCCTCTTTTGTCGCGGCGTCTAAATTGGCATCCCAGTCTTGAAACTTCTCGGCAGGAAGCTCCCGAAGGTAAGGTTTCTGCGGGATATCGCTGAAGTCGATCGCCTGCTGCTTCTTTTCCTCCCAAGTCGATCTCTCTGTCGCCGAACTGTTCCCATTGGACATGTGGGCAAGCCGATTCCTTGTCTTGCTCGAAACCGCCCAAGCTGCACGCCGCAAAGAGGCCACATTCGCATGCATCATCGAGTGGGCCAAAAGGCCAGACGGCCCATATAGAGGACCACAGACAAAAACGCTGGGGGGGGACAGAAGGAAAAGGCATTTCTGCACATACTGGCAGGATCGAAGTCGGGTGGCCGAGACACCAAAAAAGAAGGAACACAGACGCACCTGCGGGAGGAATTCGACTGCTTCTGGCAGGGTCCCGCTCGTCCGGCAGCAGACTGGAGGTGTGGAGAGCCTGCACACACACACACTATGGCTAAGGTCTTGCTTGGAACGAGTCAACAGAACCTCAGACCACCAGGGCAAGCACGATCCACTCACCGCTTGAAGAAGCTCCCAGGCCGCACCCTCGGGCCCCAGGCTCGACTCGGCCACCTTCCTCCCCACGGGGCTTCTATCAAGACGCCCGCGGGGACCTGCAAAGAGCCAGGAGGGAAGGAAAGCGGTTTGGAGCAGGCCCGCGATAAGAGAGGCCAGCACACCAAATGAAGCGGCATGGGTACACAAGCTCACGAAAGTGGAAAGCGGGACAGGGAGGACGGACAGACAAGACGACAGGAGAAAGGAGGGAGAACAAAAAAGGGAGAGCCGAAGGAGGGCGGGACAGCTGCATGGTCTGCAGACCCACCTGCAGGACACGCGCGGCCATCCATGAGAGCGACAGAGATTTCTAGAGGCTGCACGCAGGGTACCAGGGCGGCGGGAAAAAGGATAGAGACACGCAAGGGGGGGGCAGAGACACGCGAACAAAAAGATGGGACAGAAAAGCGCTTGAGACCCCTGCTGGCACGCCCGGCCGGCTCACTTCTTGTCGTAGGGTTGCAAACAGGTGGGGGCAGACGTCGTCCTTTGGCCCCATGTTCTGGAGGGCAGAGGTCTCTCCAATACCTTCACATCGGCCTGCATCAAGGACACAAAAACCAAGTCGACACGAGCTGAGAAGGAAACAAAGGGCCAGAGAGAGAAGAAAGACACTTCCCCCCAAGGAAAAGGTGCAAGAAGCAGGCATCGCCAGAAGCAGCTAAAAAAAAGGCGGGAAGAAAGCAGACAGGGCGAAAGAAGAGAAAGAGCGGAAAGGACCAGACAGAACAGAAGAGAGCCCAGGGCCACAGAAAACGGAAGAAGGAGGGACATGAGCAGTCCAGGATCGCAACAGGAGGAAAGCAGGAAGGGCGGACAGCAGGGAGAGGAGAAGAGAAGTGGGGAGAAGGAGGAGGTGAGGGAGGAGGTGGGGCGGCACGAGGCCCGGAAGGAAGAGGAAGGAAGGGCTTCCGCCGCCGCAAGACCGTTTGAGAAGGCAGAAAGACAACGCAGAAGAAATAAGAAGGAGCTCGAAGGCTCAAGCCTGATAAAGAGGCCGAACAGAGAGGCAAGAGAGAGAGGTGACACTTCCAACCGCGGGTGACGGTCTTCAAACCGACCGAAGTGTCACCCACCCGAGAAGGTGAAAGCACCTCACCGGTGACACTTGTGACACTAGTGACACCTTTTTAGAAAAAGCATGTAGAGAAAAGAAGAGAAGGGGCTGTATAGAAAAGAAAAGTTTTTGGAAACGGTGTCACAACTGTCACCACTGTCACCGATTCCCTGCTTTCACCTTCAAATGGTGGTGACAGCCGGATGACGCTTCTTTTTCGGATGGTGACACTCCGAAAGAAAGGGAACTGCAGCGTCAACTCGAACCGATGAAAGGTGAACTGAGAGACCTGCCTAGCCAGGCAAAAAACAAGAGAAGCGACCAACCCATCCCTCGGGAACGTACCTGCAGAAGGAGAAGCGTCCCAGTCGACTTCCAGTGGGGCGATGGGAGTCTGGAGAGGCTGCACGCAGAGGGAGAAAGACGTCAGTCCACCAACGGAGGAAACGCGTCGACAGGCCGGACACGCGTGACCCACCACTTCTCGTTGGGCTGCAGACAGGTATCCCAGGTTGTGCAGGACAAAGGTGCCCCCGAGATCCCCCCAGGCACCTGCAGGAAGGTGAGGGGAAGAAATGACTTGGCCTTTGGAGAAAGACCCAGCTCGAGGGACACAAGGAGAAGTGGGAGAGACAGTGATCGGCTGCGGAGAAGAAAGCGAAGGCAGGCAGAGAAGAAGAGACGCACGTTCCTCAAGGAAGAGAGGCGGCAAGCGGGCACAGCTGGAGGGCGGATAGAAGGGAGAGAAAAAAACAGAGAGGGACCTAGGAATGCAAGAACAGAAGAGAGCCCAGGGCCACACTGAACGGAGGAAGGGGGGTCCTGTATCGCAACAGGAGGAGAAGGTGGGCGGTGGGAAGCAGGGGAGGAGAGTAGGAGAACGATGGGAGAGAAGGAGAGGGGAGAAGGAGCGCGGCGGGAGGCCGGGAGGAAGAGTGCCTACCTCAAGATCATTGGAGAAGCCAGACAGGACCAAGAGCAAGTAAGAATGAGACTCGAAGGCTCAGGCCTCATAAGAAGGCCGCACAGACAGGCAAAAGAGAGAGAGGTGACACTTCCAACCGCGGGTGACAGTCTTCAAACTGAAGTGTCCTCCACCCAAGAAGGTGAAAGCACCTCACCGGTGACAGTGGTGACACTAATGACACCTTTTTAGAAAAAGCATGTAGAGAAAAGAAGAGAAGGGGCTGTATAGAAAAGAAAAGTTTTTGGAAAGAGGTGTCACCACTGTCACCACTGTCACCGGTCCCCTGCTTTCACCTTCAAATGGTGGTGACAGCCGGATGACGCTTCTTTTTCGGATGGTGACACTCCAAAAAAAAGGGGACTGCAGCCTCGGGTCGAGCCGAAGAAAACGAGACCTTGAGATAACTGCGTGACCAGGCAGAAAACGGAAAAGGGCGACGAGCACATTCCTTGGGGACACACCTTGAGATGGAAAAGCGTCGCGGTCGACTTCCCGTTCGGTGTCAAGAGGCTGCACGCAGAGAGGGAGAGACGTGAGTCCACCAACGGACAAAACCCGTCGACAGGACGGACACGCTCGACCCACCACTTCTCGTTGGGCTGCAGACAGGTGTCCCAGGTTGGGCAGGTTCAAGGTCCTCCCGAGATCCCTCCAGGCACCTGCAGGAAAGAGAGGGGAAGAAATCTTTGGCCTGTGAACCCAGCTCGAGGGACTCAAGAAGAAGTGGGGAAGGCAGTGATCAGCTACGGAGGTCCCAAGAGGAAAGCACAGGACGGAACTGCGAAGGGGGGGCAAGGGCCAGGTGAGGACAGAACGGCAGGGGGGGGCGAATGACATGGCTGGAAGAGCAAGAGGTGAGGACAGGACGGCCGGTGGGAACGAAGGGCATGGCTGGAAAAGAAACAGGGGGCAAACAGGTGAGGACAGAACGGCAGGGGAGAACGAAGGGCAAGGACGCAAGTAGAGACAGAAGGGGGGTGAGGGACCGAACCACAGGGGGGAAGAAGGAACCACGGGAGATAAGCGCAGAAGGGGAGGGGACATAGAGGGAGGGAAGGGCAGAAGAACAGGGCACCATGCACACGTAGACGTGCTTGGAGGTCGATCGGAAAGAAGACTACGAACCAAAGGGATTCAGAGTTGCTCAAGGCAGGAGCTGTGGAAGGACCAGGGAGGATGAGGACGGTCAGAAAGGAGCAGACAAATCGAAAGGGGGAGGGGAGGAAAGAACCCAACGCAGAAGGGGTAGCAGGGGAGCAAAAAGAAGTGCAAAGAGTAGGGAGGTCTTTGAGCTTGAGGTCCAGGACAGAAGAACGGGAAGGGGAAGAACAGCTTGGGCGAGTGAGCACAGGAATCGTGGAGCACGCAAGGCTGGGACTAGGGCTGGGAACACAACAGGCAGGCTTCACGACCCACCCGTCTTGTCAACATCTCGCCAGTAAGGCAGTCCCTGCTCATCCAAGACCACCTGCCCTCTTGTTCCAGAGTCCGCCCCCTGATCAAAACCCTGACCCGTCAACTCGTGGCTGCCCTCCTCATGAAGCCCCGGAGCAGGCCTCGACCCAATGTGGTGGGGTTTGCAGACGTCCACTTTCAAGCAGAGACGGGACAAGACGGACGCCCTCAGCGTCAACTCCAAACCTGCCCCCCCGACTTCCTCCCCCCCCCNCCCCCCCCCCCTACATACTCTCGCGCTTCCCCGAGTTGCTGCTACTCCCTGAGTCGCTGCCAACCGAGAGGCCGCCACTCGGGGCAGGAAATGCCTCCTTGCCCCCATCAACCCCAGTCCAGTTCGAAGCACAAACAACGGATAGACGGACACCACCTGCAGTAAGGGAAAACAACCGATCTAGTCTCGCTTCCCAGCGTCCCACTAGCTGCTGGACGCGATGTAGAGTCGTCGAGAGACACCACGGCGATTCTGGGGACAAGAAATTCTGCAGCCTGCATGCAGAGTTGCGGCCCTCTTTAAGTCAGCGAATCGGCGTGTTGCCCGTACGTCTATCTAAAGAACATGGCACTTCGATGTACAGGGCGAATTTTTTGGTGCCGCGGCGACGGGCCGCGCGCGGCGCACACCCGCGCGCACCGAACCCGGGCTTGCATGCACGAGCATGCATCTGACGCAAGCAAGCTTGCGAACGGCCCCGGAAAGCAAGAAAAAGAACAATTGCTTGACGCACGCTATCGTACACACGTTATGGCTGCATGGTTAAAGCCACCTCCCTGACACTACGGGCCACTTGAAAGCAGAACGTTCAAGTCGTCCATGCCAGCGAGGTGCCTAGCGATGTGCATGGTTCTATGGGCTATGCACTGTCAGACTATGCAAAACTGGTCAAACTTACGATTGTCAATATTGCTAAGCATACAAAGTAAATGATTGGCAATACAAATTTTTAATACAACAAGTTTTATAGAGACGTGAGGCCCACGGCTAGGCCTATAGTAAGGGACCTTAAAATAACCCCAAACAACTACTTTAAAAATTGTTAGTGACACTGTTATGAGTTTTAAAACAAAGTCGATCCGCTCTTGTAACTCCAATTCAATCATCATTTTCAAGACATAGCCCGCATCTGCGGCACAAACTTTCAAGACATAGTCTGCATTTGCGGTAAAGATTTTTAAGACATAGCCCGCACCTGCAGCGTAGACTTTTAAAACACAGTCTGCGGGGAAAAAACTTGGAGAAGAAGGGGAGGACCACGACGCGCCACGGAGTGGTGCAGTGCCGGTTAAGCAAGTTTCTGAGGTGGGTCCGCTGCGGAACGCCACGGAGCAGCAAGACCGTCGCCTTTGTCTCTCCACGGCGGTATAAAAAAAAAAAAAATGGATCGTCAAGATCAAGTCCGCCAAGTGTTGCTCTGACAGCTCTCAGCCCAGAGAGCTGTACAGATTCTTGTTAAGCGATCTACTGAGAGCAGCAGGCTCAACCTGTCAAAAGAACATTCATCTATATGATTTATATGCTTCCATGGATACTAAGTTCAATACTTCACAGTTAAATCTACTCACTCAACTTTGAATTTTTGTGAAGAGTGTATCCAAAGTAATCCAAAGAAGGAAAAGGAAAGGAAGAAAAGAACAATGCCGAACAATGTTTCATGGTATTTACATTCATGAATAATCATTTTAATATAGTTTGATTCATTTTTATTACTACTCATTTAGATATATTGAGAGTTATTGAACCTAATATAATAATTGAATAATAGTTTAATTGATGATCTAGTTGATAATGTATGTACAGTTTTTCTTTTCATTACCTGACTTAATAGTCATTTTGTTCTCAAAACACCTTAACCGGCTTATATAGAATAGGATGGGATTTATAAGACAAATCTATCCCAAACGGTTTCCAACATCAAAACGGTCTCCAAAACAACCATAGTTCTCCAGCTTTTCTAGTATTTTTTATGTATTAAACAACATATTAATGCTTAAAAGCTCAAAACAAAGAGTTTTAAGCAATGTGAGAGTGTGATTTTATATTTTTAAATTGGGGTTAGTGAGAAAAAAAAAATATAGCGGTGTGTCTGACCGGACCTCTCTGAACCTAACTACCACTTGAAAGTTTAAGCCGCATTTTTGGATAAGCTTGAAAGTCCGCGCTGCAGGCGCGGATCATTTACGATGTCTTGAAAGCTAAAGCTGTATATTTGGACAGTGTCTTGACTGTCTACGCCGCAGGTGTAGACGGTCTCTTGAAAAACAATGCCGCAGATAGAAATCATCTTGATTATATTTTTTCAAGTGGCACTTAGGTTCAGGGAGGTTCGTGACCGCAACGCGGCGGCGTGCTGCGCGCCCGTTACCGCAATGTGGCCAGTGGCGGCGGGGTGCGGCGGGGTCTGCACACATCATGGGATCAATGTGCCCCAGCCTTAAAATCAAATATCCAAGAAGCCGATTTTGATGCACACAGATCAAGGCACACTGCATATTTATCTCTGAACATTGTGGGACTGTGGATCTGCTCCAAAGCTGTTAATTCACTGCTGATATTTTCAGATCAGCTTGTACTACATTGCAGGCATAACAGCTTTATACTTCGCATGGGAGACTCCAACTCTGGGCAGACTTTGGGAGGAACCTCAGTCGTCTCTCTTCTTCGGGCATCGTTTTATTTGCCCGTCTCGTTCTATCAGCAAGTGTGGTAGGTAAAATTGGAGAGGGCCGTCTTGTTTTCACTCTTTGGTCGATATCCTTTTCCCCTTGCATGCTTCTATGCAAGCGCTCATAGTTGCACAAGTACACTGTACTATACTGTACTACACTGTACTGTACTGTACTACTGTACTATGATATCTACACTGTACTGTACTACTGTACTAGACCTTAAAAAAAAATTTCTTCTAGGAGGTTAGCATGTGTAGTGACCAGTAAGTCCTGGTGCGGCTGGGTGAGACGGTTTCTCTTCTCAGAGTAAACCTGCATGGTTGTAGAGAGAGAACCCCCGCTCCGAGGCCCCCACTGCGTTGGCGGCCTGAAAGACCTCCGTGCTGAGCAGGGTTGCCAAAAAACATTGTATTACAGTGTATTACGGTGTATTCCATTATTTTGTAGCCAAGAG
>JAHBMJ010005750.1:55000-60010 GCA_018398765.1 Chromera velia | reverse complement strand
GGGGGGGTCATGAATTTAGATTTTAAATTATTATGTTAAAAAATTAAAAAAATATATAAAACTTAGACGTTCAAAAAGAGTTAGACATTTGAACTAACAGTGCTTATAACTCTTTTATAGGTTTATAAGCACTGTTAGTTTGAACGTTTAACTTTTTATGCTTCATGAGAAATCAATTAACCTCAAAAGTTTGACCAAAATTAGTAATTTAGTTGTTCTAAATTACCTAGTAAATTACGTTAAATTAGTTTACTATTCTAAACTACTCTAAATTGCTTTAAATTACTTTTAATTACTAAGCTAAATTTCTCTAAATTACTGAACTCTTCTTTCTTTGTTTGAATCAAATCTTTTCTTTTCTTTGTTTTCTGTAAAACAAATCAAGTTGATCTTTGTGAGCGCTCATCTTTTGGGTTTTCCCCTTTTCGGTCGTTCAGAGCTTTGACTGCATGCTTTGAATGACCAACCTGGCCTTCGGGCAGCGTATGCCAGTTGAATTCTTAGAGATCGAACACTTTTCTACCCGACTTTCTGTTTTTCATCATGAAAAACGGAGGGTGACACACAGTGAAGTGCAAGGCAAGAAATGCATGTGTCGTGATGAGATGTGTCATTGCATGTATGCTGCATGGTGTGGAGTAATGTGCATGAATATATGGTGCAAGACGGACGTCAGATAACTGGCATACAGGTCTAGAGCTCCGGCCCCAAACACTAGCCCGAACACAATGTAATCCTGTAATCTTGTAACTAAATTACTTAAACTTGCAAGATATAATGCAAACTTTCTTAGTCTCCCTGACACCTAGTCCTAGTACTTCATTCTAAGGACATTTGATTTTCTATGCTAAATAATAAAATGTATGTTCAAATCAAACTTCAAATCATGTAATACATTGATGTGTGGTTACAAGCTGGAATATTATAGCATTTATTTCTAGATTTATTTCAATTATTTATAAAAGAGCCTAGTAGAGAAAAATGGGAATTTTTTAAAAAGGGGATCCTATAGGGGGGATCTTGTTTGTGTATCTTTTTAATAAAACCCCCAACCTTGGGATTCCGATTCCCGACGAGTACCAATTATTAGAAATCCAGCTAGTACTTTAGACCACACACACATCGACCTCCTGCACGCTTATGCTGGCACGCGTGTTGTGTGAGAGGAGAGCTAGCGTGAGAGAGGAAAGCACAACATTCAGGGAGGATTAAAGAAGCTACATTCTGCAGGAATCGACGCACGAAGATCAGTTGAAGGACCCTTCAGCGCCTTCCTTTCTTCATCGCCCAAGCATCCATTCATTTCCTGGTGCATTTTATTTATTCATTCATTCACTCAGTCAATCACGCCGATCGATCGATGCATTGATTCTTTTGCACAGCTGGCCGGAATCCTCAGAGAGAGAGAGAGTCAGACTGCCGACCATCCATTTCAGTACACACGGTGTTCGTTTGGGAACTCATGTGTGTGTATTCGTACATACAAACACGCATGCATCCACATTAATTGTGAGAGCAATCAGAGAGAGCATACGGTTGACGTCTCTCCAAAAGCACTCAATCTTCCATCGTCTCATGTACAATCACTCATTTTGATGAAAGAAAGAGAAGGAAAGCAAAACAATAGTGGGGGGAGAGAAGGAGGAAAGAAACAGATAAAAACACTCGATCATTCAGACCATCTCGGCCTCCTCTCACGTCATGCAGAGGTGAGACGAATTAAGGGAGCTGAGGAATAGAGACAATACACGCAGGCCGTTTACAGGGAGATGGTTGAATTTGATGGAGGACATTTGTGCAAACAAGCAAGCAAAGAAAGAAAGATTCAATTAATTACGCGCAGTCTGCTTAAATATCTCTGCAGAACTCATTGGCGCACCATGCAAATCAGTTGGCCCCCTTCCCACCCTTCTCCCCCCTCTCATTAGACGCTCACAAATCGAAACATACACATATGACGTGTACGTACTTACAGACACACGCACAGACAGACAGTCCCTCCTTAAGGCAACGGAAACTGTCTGAGAGTGGACAAGTCAATTCCGTCAAAGAGCCCTGGGTTTGCGTCTTTGCCCTCCAAATCTTGGATGTTATCCGGGGCCATCCAAATCAGATCCCTCCCCCCCTCCTCATTGTAAATAGACCCCTGAATCGGCCCGGCGCCCTTCAGTTCGAAGGTCCTCTTTTGGATCTCCAGAGCTCCACTCAACCCCTCCAGCAGCGCATCATACTCATACTCCAACGTCCAACCTGGGATCGTTGCCTCAATCACCTGCTTGATCGTGGTGCCCTCGTTTGCAGGCACGTTGGCATAAACCCCCTTCAGAGGTTCCACGGGATTCAGCACGTCGTTCAGCGCATGCCCCTCGCACTGGAGGAGCTTGTCAGAGGGGGGCCAGACCTCCGGGTGCCCGTAGAAGGTCCCGGCAATTTCAACGTTCGAAACCTGCCAGGATGTCAACACACGGTCAACCTGCAGTCCGTCCAGTCAAAGAGAGAGAAGGGAGGACCGAACAAATGAAACACACAAAGAATAACTGTACGTGCACGTTTGAAGAAAGACTGGTTGAACATGGGAGGCAGAAAGAAACAGAAGGATCGGACCCATGCATGCACAAAAAGGCCACATGTATGCATGCAGACACTTTTGTTTGTTTGCGGAAACGAGAGGGAGAGAGAGGAGAGAAGAGAGCCCCCCCCCTTGATTGACCCTAGCTCTCGAACATGAAAGATGAGAGAGGAGAGAGGAAAGAAAGAAAAAGAAAAAAAGGAACAGACGGATGGATTTTGATTTGAAGGATCGATCCTGTACGTGAACAACCGTTTCCATGCACAAATGGAGCTCGGAGTAGAGGCACGCGGACAGGACAAGGCTTACTGAGCAAGGTAGGGAGGCAGGAGCTAGGAGAAGGGAAAGACGACGGGACGAGCACACCGAACGTACTGTACTGCCAACAACATTGTCAAAAAGGAAGGACCGAAATAGGCATACACCTCACTCAGATGATTCTGGCCGAAATGGGGACGCCCGTTGAAAAGCGTAAACAGCAGCAAGCGGAATGAAATGGCCTTCGGAAGCACATGCAGTTACCTGCATGTAGTTGTGTGCCAACGTCCTGCCTGCCTGTCTTTGTCACACATCCCAACCGACGGACGGACCTGTGCATGATGGAGCCAGAAGATCGGATCGTTGGGGGAGAACGCGACGTCTGCAAAGTCCCCAAACGCCCCTGCTGCCCATTTCGGATAGTTCTGAGCGAGTGGTTGGTTGTCTGTGCAGTTCTTTGCGAGAAGAGGATCTGTCTTCTCTGCATACTCACAATGACATTCCTCTACTGGCAGACCCGTGCAGTCTTCCGGACAGTCGAGGCATCCCTGGGTCCACTGCTCTCGGACGGGGCCCGGGATTGTGTCGAAGGCTACCTGTGTGCCGGGGCCGTTGTATTTCAAAGTCAGGACCGGGAGGACCAGCGTGTAGCATTCAAATGTCTTTTCACTCAACCAGTTACCCCCCAAGTTCAAGTGAGGGTTGGAGTGGATGGGCAGATCCTGACACCAGAGGAAGCCGAGGAGGTCCCCCTTTCTCAGAAGTGCACATGCCTCCTGGGAGTATTCGAGAACTTCCGGATAGGGCAACCCGCAGAAGTTTTCGAACCTTCGTGTGAGGTACGGAGAGGGGTTCGGGTTGAAGGGGGATCTCATGAAACCGTAGGGGTTCTTCAGACGGGGGTCCGGGGACACAGGAATGCCCCACTGGTCACCTGCGAAAGGACCGTCTTTGACCTCGTATCCGTTCTCCTCTGTACCCCCCCCTCCCATACGGTCGGGTCCGAAGAGAGGCGCCTCCACATACCGACCGTAAAAGAAAATGTCCTGGGGGGCATCCCAGTAGGGCACCCCTGTCAGTTTACCTCCCAGAGTGGAGGTGACTGACAGCAGAGATCTCTCAAAGATGGTGATAAGCATTCTGTGGTACCACAAGAAGGCAGGGCCGTAATGTAAGTGATTGCACTGTTCCCCCAGCGTGCCTCTGGCGTGATTCAGAGTGATGTCATCATAGTTAATGAAATCAGGTCCGTAAATCGCACGGCCTTCGTCGGTGGTGTATCTCTTCATGATCTTGCACCCCTGGACAAATTCGTTCCACTCTTCATCGGAGATTGCCTGTACTCTCCTTCTGACAATCTTGCGATTTCGTTTGTCCTTATTCTCTAAGAGGGATATGAAGGACTTAGAGAGGGCATTGGGGACTGTTCCCTTGGCAACATAGGGAATGCCAGAGAGCTGTTGGAAGTATTCAACATTGAAGTCAAAATTCTCATACAGAAAGTTCCCGAAATCCCATAACTTCTCACTGGCGGGGAGTGTGGTCTTTTTCCTGGCTTCAATGATCTTCCACGCCGTCTCGTTTTGGACTCGGGGGTCAATGGGAATCTCCGGAAGGGGCACGTAGGGCACGTCGGGGAATTTCAGTTTGTTCGTAAAGGGACCGATGGAAACTGCGGGGCCACAACAGAACGCAGCCGCCAAGGCAACGCTCCGGAGAAGCATGGCGAAACGAGGAGAAGCAACTGGTGTTTTCCTTCGATGAATCAATGGGAATTCAGGATAGATAGAACAACAGTTGTTCAGACGACGAAGGAAGTTCCCTGTCTGATACCAGCCTTGCGAAATGATCTCGAATGTACCTTCTTCTACAACCTACCAAAGTGGAACTCGGACTTCTCTCTGTTTCAAGTGCAGGCATTCTGCATGTTTGAAGGCTATAATGTTATCCAGTGGGAAAAAGGTAGCTATAGCCGATTTTAGTCGATTTTAAATGATCGGATCGCCGGGGCCCAGAATTAACCTTCACGGGGCCGGGGGCCCACCCCCCAAATTTGCATGTGACATGCCGGGGCCCGGGGAAAGACATGGCACTTTCGAGCCGTTCCGACCTCAGTTCACCGCGCGTACATCGCTGACGCTCGCACAGCTACGTACAGTACACAGCTCTTTCCATCTCAAAAT
>JAHBMJ010005750.1:0-50000 GCA_018398765.1 Chromera velia | reverse complement strand
AATCCCCCCTCCCTCCTTTTTCTAAGGTTGGGCGCACTGGTGTATAGAAAAGAATCGCACAAACCAGATCTGCGGAGACGGCATGCAGACCGCGAGGTTGAGGAGTAGAGGAGTAGAAGAGACGGCGGCAGGGAAAATTTTTCTGAGGCTCCAAACGGTTCATGCGCTTTGTCACCAAAGTGAACAGAGCCAGAGACAGCTGACTGACCAGACTTCCCTCTCCTGTACGGTTGCAACACAGAGAGCGTCATGATGTACAGTCTGCAGGCCTCTGGGTGAATTTTCTTCCCGTCTCCTCCCACGCCGCCTCCGTTGACCATCTCAGCAGACTCGTCGAGCAACTGCGCATTCACGGCACTGGCCAGCTCCAGTCTCGCACAAATCGCTCCAATGCAGACGTCCTTCAGAAGTGCTGCATGCATGCACACACAGAATTCACACAGACAGAAAAGAGAGTGAAAGAAGTAAAAGAAGAAAGACAAAACTGCAAGCAAGAGAAAGGAGACCAACCCATCTGGCAGAATGGGAAATGACGCGGAAGCGCTTTGTAGAATGTGTCATGGTAGTTGACTGGAAAGGTGGCCAGGTTGAGTTTCCGGAGTACCTCAATGTTCTTTTCAGTGAACTGGCCGAATTCTAAGGGAAGTTCTGGCCCCGTCTCCTTCCTCTCCTCCCCATAGCCCCGAGGTTCGTCCATTCTCCTTCTTCCACTTTGTTTCTGCACTCGTCCAGATCAACAAGCAGATACCAACGCTTAACTTCTGACGGAAAGGGAAGTTATCTCAACCTCGACATCGTTGAATGATGTTGAATGATCAGAGAGTGGGTAACCGTTTGTGATCATGCAGACCTGCAGGTAGGAGACGGCTGCGCGCCCGGTAACAACATCCGCGCAAGTCTCGATCCGCCTATAGCTCGGCTTGACAATGCGTGACATGGCTTGACTATTAATATCTACACAACGTAGACACAAGGCCACAATGAGCCACATGCATTGGTTATTATACGAATCGTTTTTACAGCAATTCCCTTCTACTGCTCCATTTCTGATCGGTACAGGTTCCTTTCTGGTGAGTACTTCACTCAAGACGCCGTTGTTGACTTGTAGAGCCACCCTTTCAAGCTCTTAAATTGAAAAAGAATAGAACATGTCCAGGAGACGGTTTCTTCTTCTGCTGTTCTTGTTGTGCAAATTGGTTGTCGTTGTTGCGTCTTGCGCACGCAGCTCAACTCGTCCGGTAGTCTGCTTTTATGTGGGGGAGTCTGTGTCGGTGTATGAGGGCGAGAAGAGGAGCTTGTTGCTACCTCCTTGCGAGAGGGGTCGCCTTGAGGTTGTTGAGAGACGGTGCGGAGGGGGGTTGGGGGGAGAATGTTGGTTGAGGGTCGTGTGCCGGGAAGAAGGGCGGGCAGATTCAACGGGGCGAGAAAGGGAAGTACGGCAACTGGAGGATGGAGGGGAGCTAGAGGATGAAAGGGAGGAAGGGGAGGAGGCGGAGAAGGAGGGAGAGCAAAGAGGAGTCCAGGAGACGGCTCCTTATGAGTTGGACACGGGTCGGTTTGAGTGGAACGCGTGCTCGTGTGGACGCTCAGGTTCTTTCCGCACTTTTGTGTCCGCTCATTTCATTGCTTTCCTAGTGTCTTTCTCCAGGTGACTATATCCGCCCACATTGAGACGGAGGGGCACTCGTCGTCTGTCTGCATGCCGAGCTGTCGTCTTTTCACTCTGTCATGCATATTGAGGACGAGGATCCTGTTTTTACTTTCGGTCACTTGTTGTGCAAGGAAGAGGTATCTTGTCTTGCTCTGTTTTGCCGTAACGAGCGCTTTCCTCCTTCCCGTCCTGTTGTTGCAGTTGAAGTGGCTTTAGACACAGGGCCGAGGAACATGACAAGACCCAGAAGGCGTCTACTTGTGCAGGAGGAACAGCATGATCCTGCTGGGGAGGGAGGGGAGAGGAAGTCTCCACGTCAAGTCGGGATGATCTTGTCCAAAGAGAGTCGCAGAGCGTGGATGCTGACGAAGGGCTCTTTAGGGAGGTGAGGGCTAACGTTTCCGCGTCAGTTGTGGCGTCCCTGCTGGAACAGGGCGCGTCTGTAGAGGCAAGGGGATTTTCTGCAGGGGAAGAAGAGGAGACGGTGCTGCATCTGGCCGCATCTAACGGGCACGCGGATGTTGTGGAGCTGTTGCTGGATAGGGGAGCTGCGGTTGACTCGAGGAACGGAAACGAGTCCACGCCTCTACACCTTGCCAGCTCTTACGGATGGCTTGAGGGTGCATGGGTTTTGCTGAACAGAAACGCATCTATCGAAGCGACAGGCCGTCGAGAGGAAACGTCCTTGCACAGGGCTGCGCAGCACGGCCAGGTGAACGTTGTTGAGCTTCTGTTCGACAGGAACGCGTCCATTGAAGCGAGGGACGAGTGGGAGAACACGCCCTTGCACAGGGCAGCGCAGCACGGCCAAGTGAACGTTGTTGAGCTTCTGTTAGACAGGAACGCGTCCATTGAAGCGAAGGACGAGTGGGAGAACGCGCCCTTGCACAGGGCTGCGGAGCGCGGCCATGTCAACGTCACCGAGCTTCTGTTAGACAGGAACGCGTCCATCGAAGCGAGGGACCAGTGGGAGAACATGCCCTTGCACAGGGCTGCGGAGCGCGGCCATGTCAACGTCACCGAGCTTCTGTTAGACAGGAACGCGTCCATCGAAGCGAGGGACCAGTGGGAGAACACGCCCTTGCACAGGGCTGCGGAGCGCGGCCATGTCAACGTCATCGAGCTTCTGTTAGACAGGAACGCGTCCATCGACGCGAGGGATCAGGACGACGAAACGTCCCTGACGAAGGCTTTTGAGCACAACCATGAGGACGTTGTTCATCTGCTGCTTCTGAGGGGGGCGAATGTTTCGGTCCGACTCTTCGGGCCCTGGTACAGTGGGAATGAAAAGACCCCTTTGCACCGGGCAGCAGAGCAGGGGTGGTTGGCGGTTGCTCGGTTGCTACTGGCAAGAGGGGTTCCGGTGGACGCGCGTGCGTCAGGGGTGTTTGAGAATCAAAGAACGCCTCTTCACTACGCCGCCAGGAACGGCCATGTCGAGATAGTGCGGCTGTTGCTTGAGAACGGTGCGGCCTCTGAGGCGAGAGACCGTGACCAGAAAACCGCTCTCCATCATCTGGCTGCTCTGCGGGGGCATCTGGAGATTGTGCAGAAATTGCTGAACGGGGGTGCGGCTGTTGACAGCAGGACGGAGGAAGGGAGAACGGCATTACATCTGGCTGTTACAGGGGGGCATCTGGAAATTGTGCGGAAATTGTTGAACGGGGGTGCGGCTGTTGACAGCAGGACGGAGGAAGGGAGAACGGCATTACATCTGGCTGTTACAGGGGGGCATCTGGAAATTGTGCGGAAATTGTTGAACGGGGGTGCGGCTGTTGACAGCAGGACGGAGGAAGGGAGAACGGCATTACATCTGGCTGTTACAGGGGGGCATCTGGAAATTGTGCGGAAATTGTTGAACGGGGGTGCGGCTGTTGACAGCAGGACGGAGGAAGGGAGAACGGCATTACATCTGGCTGTTACAGGGGGGCATCTGGAAATTGTGCGGAAATTGTTGAACGGGGGTGCGGCTGTTGACAGCAGGACGGAGGAAGGGAGAACGGCATTACATCTGGCTGTTACAGGGGGGCATCTGGAAATTGTGCGGAAATTGTTGAACGGGGGTGCGGCTGTTGACAGCAGGACGGAGGAAGGGAGAACGGCATTACATCTGGCTGTTACAGGGGGGCATCTGGAAATTGTGCGGAAATTGTTGAACGGGGGTGCGGCTGTTGACAGCAGGACGGAGGAAGGGAGAACGGCATTACATCTGGCTGCTCTGCGGGGGCATCTGGAAATTGTGCGGGAATTGCTGAACGGGGGTGCGGCTGTTGACAGTCGGGATAACCGGCAGCAAACCCCCCTGTTTCGTTCTGTGGTCGAAGGACGAGTAGAAATAGGACAGCTGCTGTTGGAGAGGGGAGCGTTGGTGGACGCTGTAGACAATGAGGGGTCGAGCCCCCTGCACCGGGCGGCGGCCCTGGGATGGGTAGACGTTGCAGAGATGCTCCTCAATGCGGGTGCAAGTATGGTGCTGCAAGACGAGCGAATGAGAACGCCGTGGAGTATCGCGCTTCCGATGGATCAGTCAGAGATTTTGCAGCTTTTTGAGAGACGGCGAGAATATGTAAGTGTGAGAGAGTCTGAATCTGGGCGAACTATGCTGATGTTTGCAGCGGAGGAAGGGGATGTAAGAGTTGTGCAAGAGCTGTTAGATCGGGGGGCGAACGTCAGCGCGGTAGGGGGGGTGGATCCCGTAACAAGAGAGGAGAGGGGAGAGACTGCACTGTTTTACGCAGCAGCGGTGGGAGCAGCGGAGGTTGTGTCTCTGCTTCTCCAGAACGGCAGCGATGCAGATGTGGCTTCGTTCTTGAATTACGATGGGGCAAGCCTGCTGCATGCGGCTGCAGGGGGGTGTGTGCGTGACGGGGTGGCCGGCTTCGACAGTGGGAAAACGGTGGAGTTGCTCTTACAGAGGGGTTTTAGTGCGGGTGTAAAGGGGAAGAGAAACCACAGGGAAAACAGCACGCTCGCCTGGACGCCTTTGCATGGTGCAGCCAAAATGAATTGCAAGGAGGCTGCTGAGGTTTTGATCAGTCAAGGCAACGCATCGTTGACGGCTTTGGATGTTTATGGACTATCTCCGTTGCATGTTGCTGCTCGTTTTGGCTCTGTGTCTGTGTTGAGTCTCTTTGTTTCTTTGTCTCCTGACAACTCTCTCTTCACGCTGACCCCTTTGCTGCGCACCCCGCTTCACCTCGCGTCCGCGAGTGCTTCTGCTTCTTCCCCTTCCTTTCGTTCCCACGGGAGGTTGCACAAACAGGTGACGGAGAGAATGCAGATAGACACACTCGAGTTCCTTTTTGAACGAGACCGGGGGGCCGTGACGGCTCGTGACAGTTTTTCGTTCACGCCTTTGCATTTGGATGCGATGGAGGGTAACACCGCTGCCATCCAATTTTTAGTCAGGGAGTCTGTGGGAGCGGACCTGAATGCTCGTGGGGGTGGAACTGAAACGGATGAAGAGGGGGGGATTTCGGGGAGTGGTGTGACGCCTCTGATGCTTGCGGCTCAGCAGGGCCACGCCGACGCCGTTGAGGCTCTTCTTTCTGCGGGGGCTCACGGGCTCTCAGCCACGCATGGAGACGGTAGACAGGCAATACACTTTGCTGTCGACCAGCCGGTGGCAGTGGAAGAGAGAACGGTTGCAGTTCTGCGGAGCCTCCTCCGACGTTTTTCCGCCTCCGACAGGAGGGCGGCTCTTGCGGGGGTGGCGACTGACAGACTCCGCGAGAAGCCGCTCCACATCGCGGCACGTGGGGGTTCATTGGGTGTGGTAAAGTTGTTGGTGAAGAGCGAGTTAGAGGTGCGTCGAGAGCTTGGGGCGTCTGTTGTCGAGTCTCGGAGACAGACGCTTGAGGTTGTGAACGGAAACTCTCGCACGCCTCTACTGGAAGCTGCTGCTGGGGGTCATTTGGATGTGGTTCGATTTCTGTTATCAAGGGAGTCTGACGGGGAGGCAGTTGGAGAGGGGGGCTGGACGGTGCTTCACCTTGCAGCATCCAGTGGAACGTTAGCGGTTGTGAGGGAGTTGTTGAGCAGGAGAGTTGTGGAGACGGACGCGGTCGACTGGTCAGGAATGACTGCGTTGCATCTGGGGAGCTCTAGCGGGAGAGAGGACATCCTCCAGGTGCTCCTCGAGAACGGAGCAGAACCGAACCGGAGGGGTGCGGATGGTTCGACGCCCATGGTGTTGGCAGCGCGAGCGGGCAGTCTCCCTGCTCTGCGGGTGTTGTGGGAGAACGGTGGCAGAGGCGTGTTATCAGCTGTGTTAGAGCCAAACGTTCCTGAGAGCTCTCTTCGGAGCATTGTGTTGCAGTCTCGGCCTCAGAGCGATTCTGCTGGTGTGTGGGGAGGTGGCGAGAACGAGACGGCGCATAGAAGACGGCTGCTTCTGGCTCATTGTCTGAGGGTCAGTCGGTCTGCTTTTACGTCATGCAATCTGTCCACGCAGTTATAGCTTTTCAGGTTGCGTTGACTTGTTTCCTTTTTCTTACCCACGCCTTTCCGTTCCGTCTTTCTGGCTGTCTCTTTTCCTTTGCCATCTTTCTCTCCTTCCCTTCTTTGCCCCCCCTTTCCTTTTAACCCCGTTACCTCTCAATCCTTCTCCGCCTCTGTTAATTTTTCTCTCTCGATCTGCACTCTTGCCCCTGCATGCAGACCCACGAGACATCAGGAGAAAGACACAGACGGGGACTGGGACCGACACAGACGTGATCGTTAGAGATGCGATCCGTTCACTTCTTGGGAAGTACCCCTTTCCTTTGAGGGATCAAATCGAGGACAACTACAGCGGACAAGGGACCGCCTTGCAAATTGCCTCTTCCCGGGGGCTGACCGAGACTGTTCGTTTCCTCCTCCAGGAGAACGCAGACCCCAACGCGGCCACTCCTATCGACCCTACTCTTCCTGACACCGTCTGTTCTCTCACTCCTCTTCTGCTCGCAGCCTCAAGGGGCCACCAATCTCCAGCCATCCTCCTCCTGGCGGGGGGGGGCCTTCCGCATGCTTCGGGGTTCCTCAGGTGTGGCGACGTCGAGCCGTCTCCTGTGGCACGTAGGACGGTGCTCCACTGCGCCGCTGCTGCGGACTTGGATGAGCTTGTTTCGCGTTTGGTGGAACCTGAGCGGGGTGTCGATCTAGCTGCTCAGGTATGTTTTTTTTTCTTTTGAGAAGGTCGCATATTTGTTTATGTTCATGTTCATAGTAGTCCTGTATGCATAAGCGCCTGTTCTGTGACTCTCGAACCACGAGTCAGTGAAATGAGTTACAGAGCCAAGAATGTGTTGCTTCCCATCGCTCGCCCTCTCTTTCCACCACTCTCTCTCCCTCCCTCCCTCTGTGTCTGTGCATTTGTGTATGTGTATATGGCTTGGTCTGTGTCATGCATGGGTCTGCATGCGTGAAAACGTGTGCGTGGTTTTGCGGTTGCAGGATGAGCAGGGTCGCACTGCCCTGATGCTGGCGGCGCGTTCGGGTGCAGCCGGTGCAGTAAGGGCTCTGTTGGGTCCCTCTGTGTCGGCAGAGCGGAGGAAGGCGCAGCTGGTAGCGCTCGACAGGGACGGAAAGCACGCGATGGATTTTGCCCAGCTGGGTCTGGGTCGGGGGGGCGTCTCTAATAAGGAGGTGGAACGGCTGCTTGACGCGGAGGACACCAGGGGTGGGAGAACATTCGATGACTGCAAGAGCGGGAGGATTCAGTGCGTGGCTCCGTTGGAGTGCAAAGATAAGAATCCGGGGTTCTGGTCGAGGGTCAGTGGGGGGCATGGGCGCGGAGAGATCTGGCTGTAGGTTCGTCTGTCTGTTTCCCTCCCTTCCAGTCTTACTTGTCTGACTGTTTTCACCTACCTCTTTGTTTGCCCCGCATTTGTTTCCCCCCCTGTTTCGTTCGCTGCCACTTCTCTCTCTGATACCTGTCTGAAGGGGGGGAAGGAAGGAAGAAAAGGAAGCAGCGTTTTTTCAGACTGTCTTGTTTGCACAAGAAAGAACGCAATTTGAACTGCAGGGAAGTTCTGATGAGTTGTGCATCGCTCCTCCCGAGTGGCGACGGCTGATGGACTCCGTCCTGACGCAACTCGACAACAAGGGCATCATCGTGCAGGTGCGTTGGCCGGCCAGGAAAGTTGATTTTCTTCCTCTGATTTCCTAGTCCCTTGTCTTGTGGCTATACCTGCATCTCTCTTCTCCTTTCAGGGTCCGATTCCGACATTTGTGCACGGATTGTTTCTCGCCTTTGTCGCCTTGACTCTTTGGTTTTGCGGTTCTGCGTGTCTGAGGTTTGTCAATCCATGTTTGCATTTCTGTGTCATTCGTCTTAAGAAAGAACAAAAGCATGCTGGCAGTGCGGCACGTCAATGTGTTGTTCTATTTGATTCTCTGCAGTATTCCCTCCTCGGCTTTCTGATTCTCCTCTCGTTGGTCCTCATGGTGCTCGTGCCGATGTGCAAGGTAGAGTGGAGGGAGTGGGAGATGCAGATTATGCCCGTGCTGGGTGCGATCCTCCAGGTGAATAACATCTACACGGACCTCGTGCTCCTCGTCCTGGTAGGGGCAGCAGCGTCGAGCGGGCTGAAGCAGGGCATTGGGTTCTTTGCCGTTCTCCTCCTGCACGCAGCCGTCGTTGTGCTGTTCAACGCTTACACGCTGAAGCGGTTCCACAGACGTTATCTGAGGGAGCAGAAGTGGTGGGCAGAGGTACACCAACAAGCGGGAGCGGCTGTTCTTTTCATGCTGGGCCTTCTATCCCTTCGTTTTGCCGCATTGGCGACGTCGAATCTGTTTGGTGTGCGCGTGCTGTCGATGAAGCTTTCCAGGAGCGACGGGGTCGGGAAAGAGGTTGAGGGAGACGAGGACGGGCTAAAAGGAGAACGAAACTCTGATTTCCCTATCGACGCCGGTAGGGGCGGGGGAAAGGGAGAAAACACGAAGGCTGGACCGGGTCTCGATGAGGAAAAGAGAGGGTGTTCGCGTTTTGTGTGGAAGGATTCGAGGAAGGTCCGTCATGAATGAGCGGCACTTGATCTTGACTGCATGTTCATTTCTTTTTATCGTTTGCTTGCTTGTGGAATTCCTGATGGTTCTTCGCGTAATTTCCTTTTCTTCCCTTCCTCCATGGCCGTGGCAGAGGCATGTCTTCTCTTCGAGAGACTTTGCACGGCTCTTTCCTCAACTCTTTTCACTTGTACACCCACCTTTTGCGTTGCAGGTCGAAAGCAGTCGTGGGATGTCGATTGTTCACTCAGAATCTCAGGCAAGCACAGGCTGCAAAAAGTGTGAGGAGAGAATGCGGGCAGATGAGAGAGAGAAGCAGAGGAGTCGTCAGGGTCTCATGTCGATCAGGTCGAGTCCTTGGTCTTTTTCGAGTCGGCAGTCTCTGTTCTCGTGGAGGAAGCACCTCAGTTATTCCTCAAACTCCTCTTCTTTCTCCTTGTCCCTCATGGGAAGGCCGTACTCACTCTTATCGTCGGTACTGCTCTCTCCGGTCTCGGCCTCCTGCTGACCCTTACACGCTTCCTCTTTGCATGCACGAAAAGAAAGCGAGAGAGAAAGAAAAAGGAAAAAGAAATCACGCGAGGGGGGGGCTTCCGAGATGAGAGACGAGAGACGGGGGCTGGAGAACCCGATCTCCCTGTAGACCGGGTCCCAATTTCTCTCTGTCGGCCCGAAGGGAGCCCTCGGTCTGCGGAATTAAATGAAAAGTGAGTTATTGAATCACAATCGGACGGTTACCTACATGATCGATGAAATGTGCTGTTGATCCGTCGTTCTAGCTTGAGAGCGGACTGGTTGAATTTGTTGTTTGTTCTTCGTTTGTCGCTCACCCAGCCAGCTGCCCCGCTGTCATTTTTTCTCTGGCTCTTGGTTCATTTCTCTCTTCAGTCTCCTTTTTCTTTTTGAAAAGTCCACTTCTTCATGCATCTCTCCCCCCCCCCTCTTTGTGAGGGAGTACAGAGAAATCCACGTTTGCAGGGAATCGGATAGGAGGGGAAGGGCCGAACGGCAGCAAGGTCAAGGTTGTCACAGACAGGGTACTTTTGGAGCAGAAGAGGTTTTCTCGGACGTTCCTGCGGAGGGTGGCTGTCTTCTTCTCTCTGATGGCCCGAATTCGGGGGCATTCAAAAGGGTTGCGCGCAGCGGGGGAGAGAGAGAGAAGCTTGACAGATCCGAACACGAGGACGGAAACGACGGAGGGTCCGTCCCCTCCACTCCTTCAAATACTGTCAGACTGGCGGCCCTGCCTCGTTCTGCAACTCATCAAGATTGTGGTATGCGAACAGGGGATACCGGAGAGATGGGAGCTCACCCTACGGCGCAGGAGAGGGCTGGCAGTCCAGAAAGAGTAACGAGCACTCTCAGTGAGGTAATAATGGAAGAACTACACACGTGGGCCAACGTTCCATGATTTTTTGCAGAGATCGAGTCTTGTGAATGATGGTGCATATATACGAATATTACATGTGTTCATACGTATATGTAAACATTGACATCGCACTAGATTTCATCTCACTGACTCGTACATGAGTGGGATGCACTAGGGGATGCATCATGCAAGGTGGGATAAAAACTTGAACTCAATATGAATTAACTACAATGAACTAGCGGTGGAACACACTATTAGGGAATACAGTTAAATCTAGAGTTTTATACTAATCAAGCTTAGTATAATAATTAATTTGACATTGAGACTGGCACTGGCAGTACTTTAACTAGTATTTTAACAAGCTTTCAACTTAGCTTTGATAAGCTTGCATGAACCAACTATTTGATGCAAAAAATTAATTAATGCGTCATTATATGAATACTATAGGTATATAATGGTATTCTCTAGGGTATTGTCTTCTAAATTATCTTTATCTAGCTAGATCTTTATTCACTATCACCATTATCTTATCTATATATATCATTGTCTAAGTTATTTTCATTGTTAGACGATGGTAGTGCTAGCTAGTGCTAGCGCTAGTGTTATCAGCTTTGCACCTCAAAGCAAACGCGTCACAGAAAGGACGTGCCTATATGTGTATTTATTAGGATACGATAGGATAGGATTTTATGTTCCGGGATCGAATCCCCGCGGTCCACTGCCAGGTATCGGCTTGCACCGATGATTAAACGTAAATCCAATTCTGATTGAGAGTACATATCGAGGTATATACCTAGGTCTAATACCTAGGTACATACTACATAAACGCCGGCGTTATAACTCTAGTTATATATCTATTAATTAAAATAATCCTAATCCTAATCCTAAACTTGCCACTACTAAGACTTGCTACTGTTTACATTGATTTACAAACAAACATCAAAGGTGTTTAATCATGGAATATATTTATTCACTAGTTACTCACTTCAAAAGTAATATAATCAGGAATATATTCCTAAATTAATTAAGGGGGGGTCCGGGGGGCGGAGCCCCCCGGGCTACATTTTTGATTTTTTTTTTTTAATATAGTTTATAACTATAAAAAATTGGTTTTGAAAAAGATAAACAGGGGCTATCTAGCTGTTAGGCACTGTTAATAGGCAGTAGTGTAACAGTTACTATACTAGACTGTGTTACAGTGTTACTAGAATTTTATAAAATCTTACCATTTATAAACTTATTAAACTAGCAAATGACATATCATATGAATACACGGTTGAAAGTTCATACACGTTCTCATTGCATAAACATGCACACACTACACCAAAACACGCATGCACACTGCAGCACACACTGTATAGCAAAAGGAGGCCTTACTGTATGCACTACGTAAGATGCACTCTTTTTCACTTTCAGCATTCGAACGCGAAACAGCAAAACACCACAAGCACTGTTGAGCAAAACATTTGTTTTTATACTCCCAAAACATTTGTTTTTATAACATAAAAAAAAAACCACGCACCATTAGAATGACCTAAGGTATTAAAGACTAGTAAGAATCGGACTTTGGCTAATTAATCACTTTATTCAATCACATTCAATCACTTCATGGGATAATTAAATATATTTTAATCACAAGTGACTAAACACCTTTGACAAACATGCATGTTCAGTGCTCATTTTGAATGCAGTGGTATTTTTTGTTTCAAATTGTTGCGCTAGCTCGGTTTAATCTAAAGAGTATTCATATGCAAAGTCTGGTACTAAGCAAAGATCATGTATGCATCACGGTCTGTTAATTAATTTAGGATTCAAAACGAAGACGTGGTCTGAATTCTCTAATATACAGAGGGCGGAATACCAAGGAAAAGCAGAAGACCAAGATCAAGCCTGACGGCTTGTTTTCTCATACAGAACAAAAGAAGAGAGGGTCGAATGAAGAAATCGCAGAGTGTGGCCTGGCAGCTGTCTGGCTGGCTGGCAATCCCTGGTCTCCTTTTCTTTTTCTGTTCTCCGGCCATGCAGTCTTGCATGCAGATCAATGAATGAAGCGAATTAGACAGACAAGCAGACAGGCAGGCGGTTCTTCTTCACTCATTTCTTCTTTCTTCACTCTGGGAGGGGGGAGGGGAATGGAGCCTTCATGATCAATCGATTGATCGACCCAGAGGGACGGACGCCGATCCCCACTGCACAACTGCACGCACAAGGGCTGCATTCCCCTCAAAGCCCTCCTTTTTGGCCTTACTCACTCATCTTTTTCATTCATGCATGAGAGGAGTAAATACTTTCTTTCTTTCAACTGCTTTCCCATCTTCCGTCCTTTCTGTTGCAGCTCTCGAGGTACTAATACGCGAGCGAATGGAGACAAAGAAAGACGGGCAAGGCACACACGTGCCGCACACATTCATGCAAGCGAACAAGCATGGGAATGCAATGACGCACACACATAAACAGCAACCAAAGCACTTCGCAAATGCATGCAACCAGAAACACACGCAAAATTGCTCGTCGCCATGAGCAACCAGGCAGCCTAGCCTGCAGTCGTCTCTCTCTCTCTCTTTCAGTCTGTCTCCATCTCCGCCAACAAAAGAAGTCTGCATGAGTGCATGTGGAGGGAGAGATGCAGATGGATTGAAGAAACAACCAGCTGCGAGACCGACCTGACAAGCCTAACAGACAGACAGAAAGACAGACCAGCTCAGGTAGCACGCTCACCGTCTCCTGAAGACAGTGAATGAATGCTTGAATGGGTGCCTGAGGGACCAACCCGGTTCTCTCTACATGTGAACGTGTTTCCGGACAAAAAAAGAAGGGACAAAAAGAAAAACAGCCAAAACCACTGCACACACCCCAACCCACCCCAGCCAGATCGATCGACCCCCTGCATGCAGGTTTGCTTGCTGTACCAACAAGACACGCACCTGACTGCATGCTCTGCCATCCTTGCCGTACATGCAAACAAACAAACAAACTTGCATAGTACTATGCGCATGCAGGATGCATGGTCTAGCTGAAAAAGATCTCATTCCATCAAATCAGTCGGGAGGGAAGGCTGCCAGACAGAACCCCGATAGGACAGAACGACGGGAGCACAAGAAGAAACAAAACATAAGACAATCATGTAAGAGCAAATCACACACACACACACACACACACACACACTCACACTCACACTGGTCATGGTACATGCAAATGATGCAGCCAAAAAAGACATGATGAGTGCATGGAGCCAAACGGATTGTGCACATGAAAGTGCAACCCCCCCCTTTCCCCTTCTTTCCTTCTTCTCCTATTTCTTTCCCTCCCATGTCAGAGTTACCTCCTTCCTTGCAACCCCCCCCTCTTCCCCTTCCCTTCTTAAACAGAACATCATGAGACCATCCACACACACACACACACGGCAGCGACCCGCTCTCTCGAAGAGAGAGATAAAAGATCGCCCACAGCACAGCACAACACAGCATGACGAGTGAGTGATGAACCTAGATCAGCGACACGCATCACAAAAAAAGAAGGAAGGAGAAAAAATTGAAGCGAAAGGATGCACAACGGACGAACACAAAAACGCCTTGGAACCCCCCTTCACGAAAGCACGCACGTATGCACACTTTCTTTGTCTGTTTTGTTTGCTTATTTGTTTGCTCCCACCCGCCCTATGGAATTATCTCAGTTCGTACACGCTCTTCTCCCTCGCCCGCACGCACGCACGCAGGGGCTCGATCAATCGATCCATGGATCTGCTGCGGCAAACAATCTTCTGCTGCTTCATTTGATGCCTCCCTCCCTCGGTGCCTCCCTTTTGTCAGTTGGTGGTGTTTGGTTCGGAGAGGTTCTCGAATGCAGGATGGATGCTAAAGGAACAGGTTTGCAAAACAAGGGAAGGGTAAGGTCTTTTGATTGACTGAAAAAACCAAGAGGGTCGGCGGATGGACACACACAAGAGGCATACAACACATGCAGCGTCAAGTATCCATATCTCCCTCTTTTTCGCTTTCCATTCTTCTGCGTTTCCTCACACGCACGAAGGAAAGAAAGGAGCAAATACGCCGGGCGGGAAGGAACTGAAGGAGACAGGAATGCATGATCGACTGAATTGAATGAATTCTTTCCGTCCTTCGATCGACAGTCTCTTTCTGTCACTCTCTCACTTCAACCATTACTTGACATGTCTTTCTCTTTTTGTTGCTTTTCCCATTTCTTCTTTCTGTCGCTTTTTCATTTCCTTTCCTTTGTCTTCGCTGGTCTATTCTTTCTTTCTTTTTGTCTGTGTACGCCCATCTGTTTGAGCCTGCCGCTTGTTTCCTGAAGCTGATCCCCCCATTGAAAAAAGGTGTGCGTGCAAATCTGCACGCATCACCAACAGCCTCACCCCACCCCTCTCTCATGCGTATACCCAGCCGGCAGGCAATTAAATTTACTTGACTGGCTGCCTGTGGGCCAGTCAGCTTTCTGACAACAAGGTGCATCCTTGCAGTGCCGAGCTGAGGGTCCTTTCTGCTTGTGTGTTTATGTCAATCAACAAACACGCGCAAGCACTCCACCCTGCACCGTCCACTTCCACACACGTAACACCAAGAACGTCTTTGTCTCCTCCTTTCTTCCTGCCCCATCCATTTCTTTTTTCATGAACCGTCTGTCTGTTTTGCCTGCCAGGAATACAGCCCTTCTGATGGGATTGAAAGTAACGAAAGAAAATGTGGAAAACTCGCCAGGCTGTGAGAGAAAGAAAGAGTAGAAGAACAAAAAAAAAAACGAACCATCCAACATAAAAAAAAAGAATGTGAAAATGCCTTCATTGACTGACTGCTGCTATGGTTCAAGCATTCTCAAGGAGCGGAAGGGCCTTGTCAAAATTAAAGTAAGTAACCAAAAAAAAAGAAAAACTACGTACCCGCAAGAAAACATGCGCATCCGCAGACAATTCTAGAAGAGAACACCAATCCCACAGACACACAAACAAACAAACAAAGGAAGAGAGACAATCAATCAAGTGAAATCGATCATGGAGGACCCTCAAACGACAAAATCAAAGAAGAAGAAGAAACGGAAAAGGAAGACCGGTTTCTATTCCCAAAAAGAAAAAGACAAAAAGAGCTCGAGAGAGCGCTCTGCTCCCATCCCCCAAACCACCCACTCACCCCCTCGATCGATCAGGCAGCTGATCATCCGATCTGCATGATCACATCAATCGATGCCTCCCCAAGTTGCAAGGTTGGTTGAACTCAAACACACGAAGGAAGGAACGAAAAAAACACAAAGGCCCCCCCCTCACCCCAGATTCATTCATTCTATCTATGTGTTCCATTCGAACTAAAAAGAAATGAAAAACTGCACAGTGTCAGTGGGGAGAAATGTTGAGAAAGGAAGGAAGAAAGAATCTTGAGAAAGGAAGGAAGAAAGAATGCACCGGAGGAGCTTCCCATATTCGCACTTCCTTCCGGCCGTCTAAATACAAAACTGAACTATACACAGTAGGCCAGGTGCAGAGACCAACCATGTTCTTAAGAGGGCAGGCAGAACAGAGAGACAAGATGACGCATTGAAAGGAAGGAGAAGAATAACAGCATCAAGAAGGACACCGCTGGAAGAACTGCGATGCTCTCCCTTGACAACAAAAAGAATGATCGAGGCAAAATGAAAGAAACGAAGGCATGCCACCGTAATTCTTCTACATCTGTTCATCTCCTCAAAGAGATCGACCTACGAAGGTTCCTGCCAACAAACAAATCAAAATATAGAAATCAAATCCGCTTCCTTACCGTCTGACAAGCTGCCTCACGCATTTCCTTCCAGCCTGCATTCCTTCCGAAACTTCGCCCAGACAATTTACATGCTTGTATGCTCCCATCCCATCCCGCCCTCTCTATACAGAAAGTTCTGAACAAAAGAAGTAGAGTAAAGAGTAACGATGAAACGAAAAAGCAACCCGAGGACTCCTTTCAAAACTGCAGACCTTCTTAACACCCCCACCACTTCTCACAACAAAACGCAACACAAGCCGTGGAAGGCACAGGAAGGAAAAGAAACCGTTTGTTCGATTGTTGCTGCTATGTACAACAGAGAGAAAAGAGACAGAGAGAGAATTCAGGCGAAAGAAAGGAAAGAGAAGGGGCATCGCCTGAGGGAGGAACAGAGGAGGAGCACAAGTCCCACCGACTCGAACGACAGAGAGACAGAGAGAGCAGAGCAACGAAGGAAGAGAGGGCAGTTCCCTCCGGCAAAGGAGCGGTGAAGGGGGTAGGCAGAGAGGGGGGAACTCGGGTCTCTCGAGACTCGAGAGACAGAAGAAGCGCTTCCTTTTTGCAGTTTGTTGCATCTCCCCTGCGCTCTCTCTCTCTCTCTCTCTCTCTGCATGTCTACGCTTTGCCCTTCTATTTGATGAGGGAAGCATGAGAGAGAGAACCTTACTTGCCCAAGCCGGCAAGCAAACGACAAACGGACGGGGGGGGCGGGAAGAATACAAACGGGCATAGTCAGAGAAAAAGAGAGTCGTTTTCTTCATTCCATGTACAAAATTGAGCCCAAAATTGTGCCTTTCCTTCCTTCCTTCCTTCCTTCCTTTCTTGCCATCGAATTGTCTCTCTCTGCGCAACTTGCCGTCTTTTCTCTGTGTCTCTTCTCCCACCCCCCTCCCCCCTCCTTCCCTCTTCGTGCTACCGAAATGTCCCTCCGCCAACAGGCGGGCGGCCCTCCCTCTTTCCTTTGAGTAAGAAGAAAGAAAGAGAGAAAAAGAAAAGAAAAGAAAGCAAAGGAGAAGAAAGAAAACAGATTGAACACAGAGAGACAAAAGGAGATCCAGGTGCTTACCAGAGGAGGGAATGAGAAATGAAGACAGACAGACAGACAGACAGACACCAGAAAAGAGGATTGAGGCAGACAGCTAGAAGAAAACAGATCATGGATGGACCCGATTAACTTGGTCAACCATGCATTCCTCCTTCCCTCCCTCCCAATTCGTTTCTTTCAAAACCTCCACCCATAGCTTCTTCTCTTCTTGACTCGCGACTCGCTTCAAAACAAAATTCTAACCAGCCGGCCGATCGCATTCGAATGATCCTTCCTTTGGCCTTTCCATTTTTTGGTTCCAATTTCTTTCGCTTCCTCCTTTGTGCATGCGTCTGCATGATGTCGCATGGAGTTCCTTTTGCAATTCAAAAGGAATTTAAAACACACAAAGCGAAGCGCAGGGAGGAAACGGAGCAGGTGGAAAGGAAGGAAGGAACAAAACAACTCTCTTTGCAAGACAAGAAAAAGGCAAAGAACGACGGCCGGATCAGCAAAGCATTGAAAGAAAAGAAAAGAAAAGTAGATGCACCAGAGAAAAGAGAGAGGGAAGGAACGAAGGCCACAAATGATTTTTGCTTTCCTCTTCTTCCTCTCCCTCCACGCCCACCCTGTACCCCCCTGCCTCTTTTCCTACCTGCACTTGCACCGACCACCCTATCCCTCCCTCCGGCCAACGGCTCAGCCCTCTCCTCCCCTCTCCTCTTCTGATCTTGGTTTGCCTCTTGTGGTTTAAAGAAGCAAACACAGTCAGCAGACAAAGGCACACTCACATCTGGCAAAACGACAACGAAGGTCAGTCAGTGAGTCAGTCAGTCAAGGATCGACGCCTTCCTCACTTCCTCCCTCCCGTCTCTTGAAACTTCTTCCCTTTGTTTCTTTCTTTGGTCCATTTGCTTGGTGAACTTTTGATTGATTTCTTTCGTCATGCACTCGCTTTCTTGGTTTCGTGCACTGCATGCGCCTGATTCCCTCCCACCTTCCCTCGCCCTTTTTCTCTCAACCCCTGCCATCTTACATACGCAATCAATTCCTCCAAATGCACTCTCGAATTGACTGAGCTTCCAAATTGATCTCTCTCTTTCTCTCTCTCTCTCTTTGATGTTCGCCTGCTCACTTAATTGTCCCGATGTTCGTTTGTCTGTCTGTGTGTGTGTGTTCGTCTATCAGGAGGTCTCTCAAATTCCCTCCCTCCCTCCCTCTTTATTTCCTTCCTTCCAGTCTCTTCACAGAGGATTATCCCTCTTTGAAGCTCTTTCACTCACTCACTCACTCATTCATTTATTTGTCTGTCAAGGTCCCCGTCCCACTTCTTTCCCCACTTGATTTTGGCCGCCTGCAAGCCTCGCTTCTCCCATGCATGCACCGATCGATGCGACTTAGCTCGGCAGCAGGTCATCGCACCATCCCGCTGGTGCACCATTCCGCTAGTGCACACAGGCGAGGGAGGAACCGGTTCTGCTTGTCGGCCTCCCGAAAGAGAGGCATCATGGATCCCGCCCAAGTTGCGAAACTCCCAATGACGACCAACTCAGTTATCCTGCATCCATTCATCCATCCATCTATCCATCCGTCAGGCAGGCAGGCACACACAGCATGCAGAGAGAGAGAGTAGAATTAATTCTGTTGGTGCATGACTTGGTGGTGAACGACAAATGTGCGGGAGGGAAAACAGGAAGGAAGGCTGCTCGGAAGGTGACTGACTGAAGGAAGCCTCAACATCACGACGCACGCTCATCACAAACCTCAGCACAAAACCGGAGCAATCTCACACGACCAGAAGACCGGAAGCACACACAAACATAGACGCGCGCACACACACACACACAGAGAGAGAGAGAGAGACAGAGAGAGAGAGAAACAGAGAGAGAGAGAGAGAGAGAGAGAGAATCACAAACAAACACGCACACACACACCACACGCACAAACCCAGCCATGCACACACACACACACACACACACACACACACACACACACACACATACACACACACGCACGCACACACACACCCTCACGCACACCCGCCCGCACACCCACACGCCCGCCCGCCCGGACGCAAGCTTACACACATGCAGATGGACGAGAGAAAGGAAGAGGGGCGAAGGGAGAAGGAGACTCACGATGCGGACTGTTGCATGTTGGAGAGTTCCAGGGGGGCCACCACTAATGCACCCACCAGCGTGACCATACAGAGAGACCAACGAAAGGAATGCAGCCAGGGCAGGTGAGCAAGGAGCATACAGTCCACCTTCAAAGTGTGGATGATCATGTAAGTAATGTTCCCCGCGAACAAAACGCTGCAGAAAAGGAAGTGCCCGACCCGACTCAACGTCAAGGGTACCGCCAGCACCCCCGCTACGCCGATGCTGGATATTAACGCTAGGAGGAGACTGAGCTCCACCAATCCGTAGACTGTCTCGCAGTCACCCACGTTCCGGGGTAACCGAAAGGTCAAGAGCCAGCCAAAAACGTACGACTCCGCTCGTTCTGATGCGGACTCATCGAGCACAAGACGTTCTGCCGGACCCCCCCCCGCTTTCTGATTGACCACCTTCGTGTCCTTGCTTGTTGGTGATGGTGAGGTCGAGGTTGGCTTCACTTGAGCCTCCCTCGCCGCGATTGCAGTTTCTGCCATCTGACAGTGAATGAACGTGCAGACAAACCAACATGTGGAGGCAAGCACGATTCCGAACACGCCTAGATGAGATGCGGGCTCGTGAGCAATTGCATCGGAAATGTAGAAAGACCTTCCCGGCTCAAAATCAATTGTCCCATTGGATATTGAGATGCTGTAACAGAACAGAGCTGTAGCTATTGATGACACCAGGAAAAGTGCCAAGATGGAACTCCTCTGTAACATGATAGAGAGGAGGAAACGAAAAGCCCTCAAGGCAAGAGCAGCAGCAGCGGCAGCAGCAGCTCCGAGGTGGACTTCTTCTTCCTTCGTCTCGTGTGGGGGCGGTTCGAGCAGCCAGTCGTCGGCTTTGTGAACAGAAACAAACGACGTTCGAAGACGGGGTGATCGGTCTCTCTGCAGGTAGAGCCGATCAGTGCACTCGCATGCCGGTGAAGGTCTTATATATGCTGCATGATTGACCACACGGTGCGACGGAGAGACTCCTCTCAACCTGAAAAGCCTGCATGAGCGCTCATTGAACGCAGAGAGATCCATGCAAGGTCTGTTCAAGGAGATCTTGCCGGGGGCCGGCACTGTCGCGCGCGGTCGGACCCATGTGCCGCGCGTGCCGGTGCAGCTATAGGGCCGTACGGCCGGGCCGGCGCGACGGCCCCCGGCCCGGCCCCGCGACGCGGTCATGTGATGTCAAGTGCCCCGCGCGCTTGAACTTTTTGCCGTCTCCGGGCCCTATACGATCGTCACTCAATTTTCCTGCGCTCTCATCCTCTCATCATCGGATGATCATCCTCTCTGTGAGCTCTTCTGTGGA
Source organism: Chromera velia (assembly GCA_018398765.1). Classification (NCBI taxonomy): domain Eukaryota; family Chromeraceae; genus Chromera; species Chromera velia. The sequence continues at coordinate 29,758 of JAHBMJ010005750.1, read as the reverse complement.
CGGCTGGCTCCCCTTCTTACAACACTTTTACTTTTCAACGTTCTTTCTTTTGGACCTCCAGCGCTGCACCTCCCATTTACGTTTTGAATCAAGATGAAGACCGTCGCTGCCACCGTCTGCGCTTTCGCAGCAGTCTCTGTCGATGCCTTCACCCTGGGAGGTGTGAAGCCCGTCGCTCGGTCCGCCAGGTCCGAGATGAAGATGTCCTTCGATGACGCTCCCGGCTCTGGCAAGTACGGCCTCCCCGGGTTCCCCATCTTCAACCCCTTTGACCTCTCTCCCGAGGACGAGAAGTTCAAGGAGTACAGACTCAAGGAGCTCAAGAACGGAAGACTCGCTATGCTCGGAATCCTCGGCCTTGCTGCCACCGAGCTCGGTGCCCGCCTTCCCGGAAACCTCAACGCCGGCTTCGACCTTCCCTTCAAGCAGGACGGCCCCGCCTTCTCTGATATCCCCGGTGGCTTCGCTGCCTTCCCTGCTCTCCCCGCTGCCGGCTGGGCTCAGGTTGCCCTCTTTGTTGCCCTTATGGACCAGGTGTTCTACAAGCAGACCGACGCCGATGAGGTTGCCCCCGGCATTACCTACGGCAAGCCCGAGGATCCCGAGGAGTACCTTGACCTCCGCAACAAGGAGCTCAACAACGGCCGCATCGCCATGATTGGCCTCCTCGCTATGACCTTCCAGTACTACATCGGAGGCGCTACCGAGTTCCCCTACATCTCCAAGTAAACTCTTCCTTCATTCATTGCTTTCTTTCGGTCGGGGCAGGTGGATTTGAGGCAGAGACAGGGTTGAGGGAAGCTTTTACGATTTTCCTTTCGATCATCTGATCTCCCTCCGTCCGCTTGACTTGTGCACAGCCTGGCAGCCCGCCTGATGGACGCTTTTGAAGGGAACCAACCTGGGGGTTGCTGTGCTGTTTTATATTTTAGATCAGCTGGAGGTCCCCTTGCATGGCATGCCACTTTTGAAGAGGCGGGGGGGGCGCATGATTAGTTCAGGAAGGAATAAGCGCTGGTGGTCTCAGGTAGATGAAGGAGGTCTTTTTTTGCCTTTTTGAGTTCGTGCGTCAACGTTTGAACTGAGCGTGCGTCAGGATCGATTCGTTCGACACTGCCACAGACCAACTGGCAGAAACACGTATTGAGGGAGAACATTCCAACTCGGAGACCACTAAAGTTCGTGTCTGGAATTTGGCAGTTGATTGTCTGCATTTTCTTTCGATGCGTCTGTGTACACTTTTTCCCCGTCTTTGCCTCTGCTTGTTCTGAGACTTCATGTCGTTGGTTCAGTTTTTCTGTCTACGTCCTTCAGGCAGGCAGAGCTGAGTGATCCTGTCTGCCGGTCCGTGTTCACCCTCCGGCTGAGCTGCTGTCCGCCGGAGCATGTTCTTCGTGTCTCCCTGCCGTTTGCATGTTCGATTCCATGTGCGAGAGAGCTCCGATTTATCCTCTGGAGTGCATTGTTCCCTTCGACTTTCGATTTCCTCTCTCTCCCTCCTCTCTCTCTCTCCCCCTCTCCCTCCCCCTCTCTCTCTCTCTCTCTCTCTCTCTCTCTCTGTGTGTATGTATGTGTGTGTGTGTGTGTTTCTCTGTCTCTGTCTCTGTCTCTCTTACTTTCTCTAACTCTCTCTATCATCTTGGGTAACAATTACGGTAATTTACGGTAATCTAGGGTTATTATAAGTTGCTATACTACACTATAGTAATGATTAAACACACTACTACATATAACTATAGACTACTATATACTATTACCGATTACTATTGCTCGACCAACAACGAGGTATACGAGGATTAGCTAGCTTACAAGTTATGACACTATATGATACTACAATTAGGTTCGGCTGGGGGTAGCTGGGGGATGAGTTTTCTAACTGTCAGAGTGTTATGCAGCGGGGGCCGGCGGCGCCCGGTGATTGACGCGCGCGGGCCGCGACGACGCCGCGTGTTTTCTCCGCGATGCCCTCGAGAAAAATCCTCGAGATATTGAGCAGCTGAGTCAGTGATCGATGCTTATATAGTGAGAGAATGACTGAGATATTGACTGAGACTCTGGCATACTCTGGCCGCCACAGCGACTATGATGTTTACAGTATGCAACTTTCCCTGTCCCTGTAACTAAGCGTGTGAAGCAATTCGTTCCCCGATTCCGTGCGGAGTACGGCATTCCGACTTGGTGACCGTCTCCAGCGCTCGGACTGGTGTTCCCTTTTCTGTTGCTTCGCGTGTTCTGACGATAAAGTTGAAAGTAGGCTCTTACACGCGTAGGACGTCTTCACACAGAACCAACAAGCAGAAGGAGGGGTCTTTTCTTTATCTTGCCTTCCCTCTTCCCTCGCATTTGATTTTCCGGTTCCTTTCCTTGCTGAAAGAGAAAGGTACGACAAGATGATCACTCAGTTCCCTCTGCCGTTCAGTTACGTGACACAGCAGTTTCTGCATCTGCATCGGCAGGAGGAGGAAGATGCTCCCTCACATTCCCGCCAACTCCAATGTTCTTCCTCCAGCCACTCACTGAAGAGACCTCGACGATCGATCCGGAGAGCCTCCAAGGGGCACGGCAGTATCAATAGAACAAGGGGGAAGACAACCATAAGGGCACACAGCAATCGGGGTGGTCTACACAGGCAGAGGTGTGGCAGGTCCGAGAAGGCGAAAGAGGACACCCCGGAATGGAACGTCAGTTCTTGCTCTCAACTCCCGCACTTTCCCCTTCCCTCCTTCCAGCTACGTAGCCCCGCTCTGTTTCGAAGATTTGAATCTAATCTACACGAAGGAAAGAGACAAGTCATCGAATCCAGATCTGAATGAAAGCCCCTCACGAGCTCTCATTTGCGACGGTCTCCATACAGGTCGATGTCCATGCGTTCGCAACTCTTCGATTCGATCTGTTGGATGAATGATAATTAAAAGATTACCACACAACTGTTACCCCAACGAGTAAAGAGGGAGGGTCTCTTTTGCCCCGCCCAGAATGGTCTAGTCTGTCTAGTTCAGGTGACGCAACTCAAATCTCTCTGACGACCTCCACAAATGACAACAGGAAGACAGACAGACAGACCATTTTTCCTGCATGTCAGATTTCTAGACCGAAATTAAGTGCACTCACTCCCCTTTTTTGTTAACATTCTCTGCAGGATGCCAAGACGGATCTGAGCAAATACAGGGCGACTGAGGACGAAATCTTGCGGAGGAAGCTGAACGCCACATCCGTGCATCTCCTCGAGGCCCGTCGAGAATACAAGGAACACCTGGAGAAACTCAAAACGGCAAACGGCAAAGAGAGAACAACAACCACAGGAGGGAGGGGCGGCAGCTCTTCCTCCACACAGACGACCACCGCAGTAACTCCCTACTCTCTCACACACTCCTCAGTAGGCCCCCACTCCAAGGGAATCATTGACCCTGCGCTTCCTACCACTGGACCTGACCAGGACGACCTAGTCCTCCCCCCTCCGAGAATGACAGGAGGAAGGAGGACGGTGCAGGGCAGAGAGGGGAGGCCGCACCGGTCTGGCAAGGGCGTGAGGACTTCTTTGGAGAGTGCAGGTGAGAGAGTGAGACACAATCAGCTTTGTGTGAATGAATACAAAAGCCGATACACGCTCATTCATTCTGGGGAGGGGACCTGGCTAGCTAGTTGTCTGTCTGTCTGTCTTTGTTTCCTTCCTTCCTTCCTTCCTTCCTTCCTTCCACCGTTGGGAGCCAGCATCGCTTTCCTGGATTGCTCTTCTGACTGACATGTCGATCTGCATCATGTCTTCTTTGTACCTTCTTTGACTGTTTCTCTGGCTGTCTGCATCGGTGTCGCTCTTTCCTTGTCAATTCGATTTTTCTTCGTTCGATACTACTCTTTCTTCTTCTTCTTGTGCGGCTCTTCTTTCGAAGAAACATGCAGAAGGTAAGCCTCCTCCCTCGTTCATTTTCTTTTCCGCTGCCTCGTCCTTCGTTGCCCCCCCCCCTCTTCTACCATGTACCTCTCATCGTCCCTCCCCCTGCTGGGCGCCGGAGGAACCCGTGGGGGAGTGAGTACATCAGTCAAGCGACATCCATCTCTCTTCTCCTCGCCTCTCTCTAACCTCGCCGGTAGTTCATAGTCTTTCCTATCTTGTCCCTTTCCCGCCGGTTTGGCTTGCTTTCCGTTCTGTCTGCAGATTCCTTGCACGTTCGTGAATCTCAACAAGATGAGCACCGCCCCAGCTCTCTCCCCCTCTCTCGAGGTGTCTCTGTGAGGAGCAAAGAGGCTGGGGGCAGAGGCCGTCTGTGTCTCCCCCCGCCTCCTCCGTCCTCCTGTCATGGCGGGGGCAGCCTCAGAGGTTTGCGTGGGAAGGCGAGAGAGGGAGAAGGGGGGTCGTCTTCGTCCTCCTTCGCAGGCCCCTTTAGAGGGGGCTCTGGTCCGTCTGTGTATGTGAGTGAGAGCATGCCTATCCGTTCCTCAAAACCACAAAGAGGGAGGGAATTGGGCGCGGAAAGAGGGAGGAGAGTCAGCGAGAGGGAGAGGGAGAAGAAGGAGGAAGCTGAAAATTTGAGTTATTTTCTGAACCTCCGATCTCGTCTGAAGGAATTAATCAACACACCCATCGAAGCCTTCCGTCCTTCCACCTCTTCCTCTTCTTCTGCCGTCTCGTATTTTCCCCCTATGTCCCCCTCCGTTTCCCTTCGGCCGACCCTTCCTGCCAAAAGCAAAGCAAACGATCCCCCGAGAGGGAAACGGCAGGGGTCTGTTCGACAGTCGACAGACACGTTTAGATCGGCAGAGGTCAGGCCCGTCTCCCCTCCCACCCCCACACATCGCCCCCGTGTCGCAATAACCGCTGCGCCCCTCACGACCACACGTGCGCCTGCCTCTGCCTCTGCCTCCAAAAGAAGGCAGCAGGAAGGCGTATATCGGTGTGACCCTTCTCAAAGAGAAAGAGAGGAGCAGAAGGAAAATAGGGGCCGGTTCCTCAACAGACCTGGGCGGGGGGATGGAGAGAGAGAGTGTGGGGGTGCGCTTCGTGAACTGAAAGACCCCAAGCGTGAGGCGTTTCGTGCGCCTCCGGTCTCGGGTGGTTGTGGGGGTATGCTTCGTGAACGTGCTGTATCAGAGGTGTCGATTTCTCAATCCTTTCCCGGCCTCCACTCGTCTGCTGAGTCGGACGTTTCGGGTATCGATGAGTGTGAAGGGGGGGGAAAGCAAGGAAGGATGAAAAGGGCAGTACGCTTTGCATCTCCACTCCCTGCTCCCGTGCGTCGGGGTCAAGAGGCGCACAGAGGCCTCGGAATGTCTGAAAATGAAAACGGGGGCCTCGTCAGACATTCCCTGGCCTCATCAGAGTCAGACGACGATCTTGGGGAAGTCCACAACGTGTTGGTAGAATTAGAGGCCCATAAAGAGGCCCCAGGACTCGCACGGGCTCTCCAATTGTTGGCAGCCTCCCGAAAGATTCTGGGGGAGGGGGAAGAGGGATCGGAGGGGATTGGGGGGTCTGTGAGAGAGGGTTCATTGGATGAAGAGAAGGAGAAGGAGCTAGAGAGCCAGACGTGCTGGGTGTCTGCGAAAGATGATGGTGTCGTGCTGGCACCCTCGCCGGTTCAAAAGGGGGGGAAAGGGTGTGCGTGTGAGGGGGAACCAATTGTTCCTGTAGTTGGGAGCGGAGATGTTGGTGAGAAAACGGGACAGAGACAGAGGGAGGCTCCTTGTGAGCCCGGCTCTCGGCCCCGCACAGCTTCTTCAGGCTGTCCCATGAAAGAGAACGAGGTCGGGCTTCAAAAAAGCTCCCCGCATGCCTCTCTTCGGCAGAAACAGAAAGCTCCGGTGGGGAGGGTTCATACTGATGCTCATGTGCAAAGAGAGCAGACAGTTCACAGTCAAGATCCTGTTCCCATGACCAGACCTGCCTCGTCGGTTTCATTTTCTCATCCTCCTTCCCTCGCTTTCTCCCTTTCCCTTAGGGCCCACGCCGCTCCCCCTGCTGTCAGTCTCCCAACCGAGCACGCCCACCCCGATGTACAGCCAAGTGAGGGGGGGCGCGTTGACACAGAGAGGCGCCACAAGCATTCCAGGGGGGGGGGCATTTCAGGCAGCCACAATCCTCGGAAGAATATCTTGAAGAAACCGGTTTCTAAGCACATCCCCCGATTCCCCCACACACTGGAGGCACAAAGCGCTCTGCTAGCAGCGCTCGATGGGCACCGTCCCTGATCGAGCGTGATCCCTCTCACTCTCTCTCTCTCTGTTCGATCCCCCCAACGTGCAGGCAGGCAGCCCAGTTCTCTCTTTCTAGCTGTGTCTCTGGTAAGGAGGCAACAGTGGACGAAAGAAAAACAAAATGTTGCGAGGATAGAGGGAGAAATGACCTACTTCCTTCCGACTTCATTTCTTCGCTTGTGACCTTTTTCTGCCCTTGCTTGTTTCCTTTTTTGTCCGTTTCCTTTTTGTCAGACTTACTTACGTGCAATAGATGGTGATTCGAATCGGTTTCATCCAATGTATTTAATCTGGCACGCAATTAAGTGGAAGTGGATGGATGGGTGTGTGGAAGCATAGCAAAAAGGAAAAGAGAGAGCAGAAGAGAAGGACACAAGACAGATCGAGAGGTCATAAGGCAAGAAAGAAACATGTAGGCCTGTGGGAAGCAGGTCATAGAATTCCATTTTTTTGTTTCGTTTTTTCTTTCTTCCTCTCCATACAAATACATACAGTCAGGGTGAGTCGGAGAAAGGAAAATAGAGAGCGTACTCTTCCTTCTTAATTAGCACCAATTCTTGGCTGTGTTTACCTTTTCTCTTTCCCTCTCGAACTCAAAACGCACGAAAACATCTTCCCTCCCGGCATTTGTGTCCCCTCGACGGGCATTCTTTCTTGCTTTCTTGAACTGTGTCTGTCTTTTCGATTGAGCGACACATCTTTTTCTGTTCCTCCCAAGCGCTCTCTTTCTTTCTCTCTCTTTCTTTCTTTCTTTCTTTCTTTCTTTCTTTCTTTTCTTTCTTTCTTTCTTTCTTTCTTTCTTTCTTTCTTCCTTTCTTTCTTTCTTTCTTTCTTTCTTTCTCTCTCTCTCTCTCTCTCTCTCTCTCTCTCTGTGTGTGTGTGTGTGTGTGTGTGTGTGTGTGTCTGTGGCAGCACTTCAAATTTCTTTGGGCATGTATGGATAGATAAGCGAGGGGGGGAGACTCACGATCCGGGCAGTGATGAGGTCGTAGACAGATGGGGGGGCAGTCCTTTCTTCCTTCCTTCCGTCCTTCCAGGAGAATCGATCGATCGATGGATCCAGCTGCATTCCTGCTTCTTTGGTGAATCTCATGATGAGCTGATGCGAACGGCCTAGCTTTCCCTACCTGTCCCTGTACGTGTGTTTGTTTGTTGCCTCTTTTGTGTCAAGGCGGCTCTCTTTATTCATGCGGTCCTTTCGGGAGTCGGCACCCCCTAAATCTTCTGTGGCAGTCCCGCCCATCCTCGTCTGCCTCTTTTTTTCTGCTCGGCTTTATGCTTCCATCGGAACAACAAGGGGGTCAATGCACCCATGCATTCTTCAATTCTCGTGACAGAAGAATGTACTGCATGCATGTATGTGTGCGGCATGCACAGTGTGCCATGCACGCAGTGGAAGAAGAAAAGGAGGGAGAGAGCACCGGGCTGCGGGCTGTATGGTTGTACAGGTATCGGCATTTGTTCACAGACGGGCAAACAGGCGCGGGAGCATGCACAGGAGTGGTGTAAGTAAAATCGTCTTAATTAATTCGCTTAATTGTTGGCTCCGTCATTTGCATGCCCTTGCGCGCCCTGATGTCTCGATCTTCCTTGACGTCCCTCTCCAAGCTCGCCGTGCGGGCAGTGTCTCGATCATCATATATATAGACTCGATGTGCCCTTGCTGCTTGCCTAGCTGTTCATGTAAATTAACAATCGCCAAACATCTCCTATGAAGTCGTTTAATCTAGCGTTTAATTAAAAAAGAATGTAAGCTAGAAGTTTAGAACTAGTGCATATAAGGGAATGTCTAGGGAAATGTTTTTCATTATAGTTTCAAATTTTAATTCGTCTGTTGAACTCTGTTCATACATCTTTTGATTCAAAGTTTTGAATGATATGAATTGAATTGAATTGGGGTGGTTAAAGCCGATGAGCCACCACTTAGGCTCTGGCCAACCACGCGGTATGACATGCAATGTTGGTTTGTTTACCTAGCATATTGACATATTCCTACATCGTCATAAAAGAAAAAGCGTAGGTATGGTTACACACATTACATAAATTGAAAGGAGAGAAAGGGGAGGTAGAGTGTTATGAATTAGCGTAAGTGCAGGCTATTTTTAGTGCTTTAGGCAGGAGGTTCACCAGTTCTGCCGCTCGTGATCTGAAACACAAAGATTGGATGGTCAAGTATCTTCGCGCCCCCCTATTTGAGCGCAGTGGCGAAACAGCAACATTTGGTCTGATGGTTGAAGACAATGATGTGTCTCGTTTTAAAAACATTCTTCGAGTTGCTAGTCGAGTTGCAGACATTTCCGACTTTGAGAAGATTCGAAGAAAGAAGATGACGATGCCAGCGGGCAACAAGGGCTTTATGGGGGGGTGGGCAGAGGTTCCTCTCAAAGTGGTTGAAGTGTTGGAAGAAGACAACGCGCGTGTTCTATAACCGTTCAAACAAGTTCAATCATACATATAATACTATAAATTTAAACATAAAAATTTTAAGTAAAAAACGTATGAAATAATGTAAAATATACTGGGAAATAGTAAAAAAAATGACGAGGAAAATATAGACCTAGAGGCTAAAGTATGAAAGAAAACGACGGTCCCGTTCCTGGTCGGATTCGCGGAGGGTGAATTCCGGTCCCGGCCTTTCCATTCGTCCCTTTGCCCCAAGCCAGAGAAAGGAGCGACGCGCACGCGGCGGCCTGGCCATATGGGGTAGCAGGGCACCTGCGACAGAGGTGTGCATGTTGTGAGTTTTATGGTATGGCCTGCATACACTTTGGCATAAGAAATACACCCGAGGCACTCACCGTGGTGGTGTGTGCTCTAGGCCTTCATATGGGATTTAATTAGGCCCATGGTACGGTTATGTCATCGGAGGCTTCAGAATTAATTCCGGTCAAATTAATTTCTAGACAGTCAGACAGACGTGCAAGGCAGTTACCGTCTGTCTGAATGAGAGACTTGACCTAGGGATTGACAGAGCTTCATGTGTAGGAACTGTACTGTACTCTATGTATCTCTGTCACAGTGGTTCTCTTGTGCTCTAAGTATTGTACGAGGCCACCAGCAGGAGCTTTCTGTGGACTGTGGGGGTTCATAGATTTTCTGTCTAGTAAAAAGACTGATCAGATATTTATTTCTGTCTATCTGTATCGGTCTAGACGAGTATGTTAGGTCAACGTATCCGCTGTGGTCCTCTAATAGGAGAGGGCCACGAATTCGGGAGTATAGCAGTTTGAGGAGTCCTCTAGACAGGCTAGAAGATCGACACGGGAGGGCCCATAGGATTCCATTGAAGGAATCTCGAGAGAGGTGAGACTCTACTTTTCACTGGCGCCATCACTGAGGGAGTCTCCCGTTGTTATTCCGACAACATTCCCCTTATTGTTTCCCCAATTCCCTACTGCAGGTGATATACCATGGGTCCCAAGAAGGACGCTCCCCACGGGTGCGTCGCGATCAAGGGTATGGAGGCGAAGACCGTGGGCGTTTTCGGCCTCACAGACGATGCGGACATCATTGAGTGGGTATAGCAATACGCAGATGCTGTTATCATTCTCGGTGACTCAGACAAGTGGTGTAGTGGGCTCATCCTCACCAACAGGAATAAGGTGGGGGTCAACGTCAAGCACTACGTCGCAAGAACCAAGGTGGAAGTGCTGGAGAAGGTGGTGGAACGGGTGCCCCACCTCAGCTCAGAAGTCTCTGAGCAGCTCCGAATTTTCTACAGGCACGTTGTGAACTGTGTCTCTCCGCCCGACGCGGAGTGGATGAAGAGGTATCTGCAGCGGATCGACGTCCTGAAAATAGACAAGGCGAGGATCATGGAAATCAGGGAGCTTCTCTCACGCCGAGAGAAGGAGAGAATCACTGGTCCCCAATTGAAGTCCCTGAACGAGCAGATCCTCTGCCTGCAAACTCTAAAGGAACCCTCCTCCCTCTCCTTGTCTCACCCTGTTATGTTTTCTTTAGGTGGGGAGCTCCATGGAGGAGCTCTAACAGAGACGAAGGTGAAGACGGAGGAGGAGACGGAAGCGATACCAGACACCTCCCATCAGATGGCCGTCCCCGTATCCAGTGAGCAGCGTCCGGCCTCTGTTGAACGGGTCAGCAGTAGCAGTAGCAGTAGCAGTTCTAGTGGGGGGATGCAGGTGGTTGGTGTACGACCTGACCCCACCCTGGCGGAGAAGAAAAGGAAGCAGTACGAGGACCTCATGGCGCAGATATCGGGTCTGGACGCCAAACGAGGTACTGACAAGCTCCGAATTCTGGAGATCCAGAAGGAAGAGAATGATATGATGAGCAGCATGCCTAAGAAGGACAGCTACCCTGAGGGGTCCAAAGGGAAGGAGGAGTATGCAACAGAGCTGGCATCCTGGGCTGAGAAGAAAGAGGTCTTCGACGCTGGGAAAGCTAACAGGGATATACTGGTAGCGACCCTGCAAGATCATATCAACCAGTTGGCATCAGACGTGTTTGCTCTTAACGAGCAGGCCGAGAAACTCCACAAGGAGATAGACACGCTCTCTCCTCCTCCCTAGGCCAAGGGTGTCCCTGAGGGTGCTGCTAAAGGCCGCCTGCCTTCGGTATTCCTGATGACTCCCCCTACAGGTGGGGGAGTGTATCCTGCAGTGTCTCTCCCTGAACCTGCGACGGTGTCTGTAGGTGGGGGGGTGTATACTGGTGATGTCGGAGCTCTGGGGGCTCCTGACATCTTCTCTTTCCTGGGAGTTAGGGAGTCGAGTGGAATTTGGGGCAGGCCGAAGTGTGACCCTGAGGATCCCCTCATCGTTTATACGCTGGAGGAGATCTTGATATCGGTCCCGAGGACCTTTGTGGAGATGTGCGATAAGGTCGTGGCGATGATCTTCGAGCCCTTTTCCAAGACGATCCAGTACTCGACCTCTGCTCTCGTCCTGGAGTACGAGAGGATTGCCTGTCAGTCCTGTAGGTTCGGGACCCATACAGAGCTGCTGATATATCACAAGCGTCTCCTGAACCATCTGGTTGAGAAGAACATCGTCCATGAGTTTGGGATGAAGTACAGGCTTGGGCTCCTGACGGCGCACCTGCCAAACGACCTCATAATGAGGTGGCAGGAGAGACAGACCCCAGTGGACTTCACCAGCGAAGTGGAGATCACGAAGGAGATCCATGCCATCGCTGCCCAGGCGGAGACCTTTAACAAGTCTCTGGGGGATGCCTGGGACCGGGGCCTAGTCAAAGGAGCTCTCGTCGAGGACTTGAAGAGAGAGTGGGTACAGAAGGCGGCAACCTTCGGTATGAAGGACTCGGGGGGTACGTCGCGGGGGGGTATCATTCCGAAAGTTCCTTTCGTGGCGTTCGCAGGGCTTAGAGAAGTCCCGCAGAGGAAGTCCCCTTCCAAGACAAACTTTAAGGGAGGGAATCCCTCTGGAGGAAAGACCTCTGACTCTGGTGGGAAGGGCAGGGGCAACTCCGATCGCGGTAGGCAGGGCGGTGCTGGCGGGGGTTTCGGAAAGGGAGATGGCGGGGGGAGCTCCAATCGGGAGTGCTCTCCTGGGTCCAATTCCTCTGCTCCCTCCAGTCGATACAATGATAAGGGGGTGGAAGGAAAGGACCATCCTCCCACTCAGGCCGTTGTCAACCCCAGGGGCCCCAACAGGAACCCCGTTCTCGATCGATATGGTGTCCGACACCGGGACAGGACCGGATCGGATACGTTTATCGGGACGATGGCGGGTCCTGGAGAAACTCCCATCAAACCCGGTGACCGTCAGTGGGATGGAGAGTTTGGGTCTTTGTGGGACAAGGCGTATTGGGATCATTCCAGCAGGAAGAGCTTTCCCCACGGGTACTGCGATGGGCAGTGCCTGAGATGCAACCGTCTGGACGGATATGCAGAGTGGGGGGGCCATGGGGCCTGTCCTTGGATTCGGAAGAAGGACGGCTGCCCAGCGTGTAAAACGATGGGCCATGCTCCCAAGAACTGCCCTGACGAGAACGTGAAGAAGCGATGGATGATGAAGCAGATGGACAAGACCGAGCAGGACAGAGGCGGCTCCGGGGGCCGTCCTAAAGGTCCTCCGGGAGGAGGAGGCCATGGAGGTGGCTCCGGAGACCGTCGAGGGTCTCCCTATCCTGGTCGTAGAGGCGGCTCAGGGGGGAAAGGAGGCGGTGGGGGTCGTGGCCGTGGTGGGTACACCATTTTTCCCGGCAGGTTCAATAACGAGAACTCCGAGAAGAAGAACTCAGACTCCGGACAGGCGCAGTGGGGGGGTAGTGTCCCTCCTGTGTCCTCGCAGAATGTCAATCCTGGGGGTCAGGATGACGATGATGTTGTCGTAGTGACGGGTGGCGTCTCACATGGGAAGGAAGACTCGCTCAACCTGACTAACCACTCGTTCAAGGGTGAAGAGAAGATCCCTCATGGGGAAGGGTCTATCGGTAAGGTCCGCTTTGCAGACCAGCTTGGCCTCCCTTTGTGCTACGGGCCTGGAGCCAAGTACTCATCCGACTATGATACAACGACTTTCTCTGTATGGCATGATGGGGCTATAGAGCGCCTGTCTGTTTGGGATCCTGTTAGGACTCACACAGGGGTCGATGTATGGAGAGAAGGAGTTCGTGGAGCCTGGCAAACGCTTTTATCCGATGAGCCTGAACGGATAGGCTTGGAATAAATAGGGTGGGCTATCTTCCCGGCGGGCTTAGAGATTTGCATGACAGTCATGCAAGCCTTCCAGTCTGAGTTCACTGCGGGAGGAGTCCAGCGCATCAGGAACATGATGGAGGAGCACGACCCCCATCTCCTTAAGATCATCTCTCATACACGGGGACTGGAGGACGAGACCACCATGGGTGCGGTGCCCTCTGGTTCAAAGTCTGCTGTCTACACGGTCTCCCAGTACGAGAGTGAACTGATGAATGACCTGAACAAGACCCGGCGTCGGGCTGAGTTTCCAGAAAAGTTCGAGGTCTTCAAGGTTTCGGGAAATGCGAGATCCCAAACCCCTGAGCTCGTCGAGTACAGGGTCCTCAAGATCCATATTGACTCCTGTACGTTCGGGAACCTCATCTCTTGGAGGAAGGTGAGGAGTCTTATCCGTGCCTTTCGGGGGCCGGATATCCTGGACTAGACGGGTTTATTCATGGAGGGCATTGGGGAGGAGGGAGATAGGCCCCCAAACGGGGGGCTTCCCAGGAATACGAGGCACTGGCACTATGAGCATCTTGTCACAGGACAAGATTTCATTGAGTGGAAGGTGTGGTTGGAGATGCCCCTCCAGTCACGAGGACTGGGAGATGAAGCGGTGTTCTCCTGTCCTGCGGTTCTTGGCATCCGGTTTGGGATACACGACCCCTCCGGCGCTCCCAAGAATATTGTCGTCCCCTGCTTCCTCCACATAGTCGATCAGCCAAACCTCCCTGACGTACTGATTCGTAATGCTCCTGGTGCAGGTCTCTTTGTTCCTCGTTCAGCGACGAAGGATGTTCTTCCCGCCTACCGCGTATGGGCGGAGAGAACAAAGGAGGAGAGGTAGATCTCATACGGGGTGAGGCTATCTACGGACCTGATGTATCAGGAGGGGGTGCAACAGGGAATTCCGTAGGTAGATGTTGAGGTCATGGATACCTCCTTTAAGGTGGGGGCACCGGAGGCCTGCATCATCCACAAGCCCTGGGGGGACAGGCCAGACGGGTACGGCCTTAACCACCTCTTTCGCGCAGTGTACGACCGTAGCCCGCACTACAAGGCCGCTCCGAACGAGTTGTTTGAGCACTTCCTTGGGGGGGGTCCCCAAGGTGGTTCTTGCGGGTATTGGTTTCAGTCGCTGCAGGAGGTGTGGGACCGGCAGAATAAGGTGTGGCACTAGAGCGTGGCAGTTAAAGCAGCAGAGGGATCCCTACAAGAGGATTTCCAAACACCTTCTCCCTCAGGAGGAGAAGAAGAGGTCGGCCAAGAAGGATTTCAGAGCCATACCCGATGGTATTGAGGTCCTAGTGGCTGCCTACCCAATCACGTATTGGGTCATGGGTGGATGGACTGCTTCTGAGCTGGCGGACACCGACCACTGTCAGCAAGGTCCCTTTCTCTCGGTGAGAAAGTTTGACAGTGGGGGCGCTACCCACTTCAAACCATAGAACTATGGGTACGAACGGATACACCTGGCTGCCTTCTCGGCCGTGTCGCTTAACCAGAAGCGCGAGGCGATGGCGCTCTATGCGCGCTACGGATACCAGAACCTCGATGATCTCAAGGAGACTCTCGTGGCAGAAGGTATTAAGATTGATGAGGACTACAGAAGGTGGATTTCTGCAAGCCCCCTCTGTCAACTGAAGAATGCGATCACTCCGAGGATTCACAAGAGGAGTAAGAAGTTGTTTACCGATTGGAAGCCGATCAAGAGAACGGTCTGGATCGTCAACATCTGGTTCTTCAAGGACCTTTTTGCGAAGGCGGAGATAGGGGGCTTCGGGATGATGGTGGTTTTCTACGAGCCAGGAACCGGGTTCTCTCTGGCTCACCCAGCAAAAGAGAAAGATGAGGCTTCCCTCATCGACTGCGCGCATTACTTTGCTCGCTAGCTAGGGCGTCCGTACCTAGTGTGCATGGACAGAGAGAAAGCGGGAGCGGGTGCCTCTTTTCAGTCGACATGGCTCCGGGGGGACGGGTCCCCCGGACTACACCCCATCGAGTACCATCAGGGACCACCGTATGTGGGTAAGGGTCTGCAGGCTCTGGTCGAGCGCTGCATTCACAGCAATCGGGAGGGAGTGGCCCTCCTCATGTTGGACCCAAACCACCGTTTTCCCCTTGCGGTGATTCACCTCGTGGCGATGGGAGAATGTTGGGGGTATTCCTGTGTGTTTCGCAGAACGGTGGGGGGTATCCCTTTCACCCTGACCTTTCGAAGAGCGCCTCCTGGATGGAGAGTGGGGGTGGTGGTGTGCATGCCCTCCCTGGGAACGGAGTTGTATAGAGTTATTGTGCAGTTCTTGGATCCGCTCACGCATGATGTTGTCGCGGTCCTTCACAGGCACAAAAAGAAAAACGTTCAAGGGGAACGTTTTACCGTTCTGCAAGTTCACCCGGAACATCTGCAGACAGTCCCGGACAACATCCAGCTCTGGGGGGGGCCTCGGTTCGATCAGAAAGGAACCATCCTCCTAGCTCTGACGGGCGGAGAACAGGAGGATCCTCGACTATGGAAAACTTCTACTCGGTAGGAGGGGGAAACAGGTGCCCGCTACCGCAGGCGGGCAGGGAGAAATGATCTCGGGCATAAGGGATTCCCTCTTGTCCTTCTGGGAACCTCTCCGGTGGGTCGATATGAGGGGATACAGCAAGGAACACAGTGGCCAGCGAGGAAATTTTCTTTCCAGCTGGCTGATGAGGGCGAAGGTGTTGTGGGCTTGCGGGAAGCCCCTCGACTGACTCACCTTTGTGAGGGCCTTCACGAGATTTCAAGTACGGAGGTGCAGGCATCGGCTTCGTCATCGTTTTCATCTGCCCTCCCCTCTGCTATGCCTAAAGCTCCCTCCCTCCCTCCCTCCCTCCCCCAGTTCCTGCAAAGCCCTCCGCATCCTCCTCTGCTTAGGCAGAGGCCTCGATAAGGGAAGCGGGGGTGACGGGCGCCCGCCCAAGGTCTCCGTCTCCTGCTGTGTTCGACCGGACATCCGTCGACTCCGGGGAGTCGCCGCTGCCAGATTTCTTTGCCCCGTTCGGCTTCTCTATAAAGGGAACAATTCTGGACCATTCTAGCCCTGGGGTGCTGCGCATGCCTAATACTGTGCAGAAGCACACTCGCACTCCTTCGCGGGGAAGGAGGGTCAAGGATCCAGGCCCCGTCTTTTTTGACAAGAAGGGGAAACGTCTCCTGAGGGCCGACGGAGAGCCCCTCGGGTATAATTGGAAGGTGAAGAGGCCTGTGTTCATGACATACCGCCGGGGGATGTATGACGCTTGGACTAGCGCTTGGACTTGTTGGTTCGCGCTCATGCTCCACCCAGACTTGGGAGAGATCACTCAGGGAGAGGTCTTTAACACCCTCAAGAACTATCTGGCTCCCCGACTGACGACGGGAGTCAGAGGGGACTCATAGAGAAGTAGAAGTGCAACAAGGATGCAGGAGGAAATCCAGGAAGCATGTGGGGTATTCCCTGGAGATATGGGTTTCGACCTTGAGGAGGACAGCCTCAAGAAGATCATGTCATAGAACCAGGTCGTCTACCTGCACTCACTTTCTCAACCCCATTGGATTGAGATCCCAGAGGGGTAGACCACTTCGATGAGTCTTCGAGTCTCCATTGCTCCCGCTGCGGCTGGGGGCAAGCGTAGGGGGCGATACTACATGCACAAGGCGCTCAAGCACTTGGACAGGCCTAAGCAGGAGTGGATCCAGGCAGACAAGGAGTCGAGGGAGACAGACGGGCTGTCTCAGATTGAGCCGAAGGAGACAGACGGGCTGTCTCAGATTGAGCCCCCGGGAGCCAAGTATGCCTATTGGACCCCTTTGGAGGGGAAGTTCTGGACAGTCGGGCTGTCTATGGCTGTCGGCTTTCCCGAGAGGTACTATGAGTACAAGCGGATCGAGTTCCAGAACTATGTTCTTCCGAGCTGCTATGACCTGGATCCGGTTGCTGTAAGCATCTGGGCGTACACGGAAGGAGGAGATCGAATGATGGAACACTTTTGGGACGTGTTCCGGGGAACAGAGAGCAATGAAGATGAGAAGGCATGGTGCCTCGTGTGTGAGGTGTACTACCAGGTTAGGTGCATGTTCCACAGGTCGAAGCACCATGATGACCGCTCATGCCCCATCATGTTCGAGAGAGAAGACTCTACGGTTGAGGTCATCCCTCTCAAGGACCTCAGAGACAGAGTCAACAAGAACGAGGTCGGCCGTGGGGACCGAGCCTGGGAGGCGCTCTCGGATGTGTCGGTGGGAAAGATAGGTAGAGAGAGAAGGGGAGGGGAAGGGTCCCCTCGCTCTCAGTTGTCAGGTGCAGAGAATGAGGAGACTGAGGAAAACACCTTCACTTCTGAGTCTCTGCTGTGAGGTAGATCAAGCGGGTCAGACAGAGACGATGGAGATGACGGGGGCAATCCTCCTGATGGAGGTGGAGGCCGCGGGGGCCCTCTTCCAGATGATTCTCCACACGACCCACCTCTAAGGGGTTATTCTGGAGGAGACTGGGGCGGGGGAACTGATGAGGAAGGAGGCGGAGATGGTGGGGGAGACGTGCCTCCAAGATCTGCTCAAGCTCTACATTATGGCCTCTCCGTTGAGGAGAGGGCCCGCCTCCATCTATCTGCTCACAGACGACCGCGGAGATCGTTTGGGAGAAGGAATGTCTCCGAGGATGACGGAGACGACGAAAGAGGGGCAGAGTCTTCTGCCAAAAGGGGTAGAAGGGACAAGTCGGAACCGGAGGATAGGCCGATTGACCCTTCTGCGCACCCGGGGGGCGTAGATAGGTCCCGGTCCGCTCAAGGAACTCCCATCCGAGAGAGGAGAGTTTTAGGTCCAGCTACGCTGGAGTTCTCCTCGTACGACCGTCAGCCGATAGAGGCCCACCCCGTGAAGGGGGCAGTTGTCCAGAGGAACAATTGGAGAAAGCTTGTGGCCCTCCACTCAAAGGCGCGTAGAAGCTACGGATGGGCAGACCTCGCACCCGATCTTTCGGTAAGGGACTCCCTCGCTTTCAAGGTCAAAGAAATCAGGGACGGGAGAGTGAAGCGGTTGTCAATCAAGCACGTGTTCAACATTTGGAGAGGGAGAGTCCCCGAAGAGGCTGTGTGCATGATTGATGACCCCGTCCAGCTCTGTGAAGTTGGAGTTTGGAAACTGCCGGAGGAAGAAAGGGTAGGGGGACCCCCCCGGTGCAAAAGGTTCTGCAGACACGGTGTCTGCAGATCCCTCCGCATCGTCGTTTTCCTCTGCTGTGCCTTTCTCTTCTAATGTTCCTGCTGTGCCTCCTGTTCAGGGGAAATCACGTACTGTCCCTGAGGCTGCTGAGTCTCAACCTGGTGTTCTTTCGAACACAGGTGGAGAGGGGTGAGCGGAGGATCTTGGGGGTCCTCCCGCTGCTGAGGGGGCATCTGATGAAGGGAATGAGGTTGGGGGAGTTGAGCTACTAGGCCTTGTTATGGAGAATGTGGAGACGGATGATGATCCTCCGTCTCTGGTTACGTCTACAGACAGGGACGGGTATGCCTCGGCTACCAGCCTGTCGACGTTTGAGGCAAGCTGGCAGGGTTTCGGGAGCGACAGCAGCTCCTCGGATGAAGAGTGGGGTGTCCTAGGGGGTCAGAAACTTCTCAGGGCAGGAAAAAGATCCACCGTGAGGCAGAACCCGCCCAAGGAGGAAGTTGAGGAGATGAACAAAATGGATGAGGTTTTGCAGGGCCCGCAGTGGCAGCGGTTCAACACCCTCTGTGCGATGGAGGTTTTGAGGGAAGAGCGAGCCAGGAGAGTGCCCGAGGTGACGGGGAGGAACTGGAACAATGATTTCTGGGAGGAAAGAGGCATTCCATCGTTCGCTGGGGCGATGGCTTAGGAGAGGGAAGAGGGGAATCCCAGATGGGATGGGACGCCCAAGAGCCCCACCAGGAGTAGGTGGTGCGGTCTTCCTCACCTGTCTTGCCTTTCCTCCAGGAATCCTCGGACAGGGTTCTTGTTTACGGGAGCAGCCGTATACAAGGAGGAGATGAGCCGCTTCAAGAAGGGCTCTACCCAGCTCCCCGCAACGAAGGAGGAGATCGACTCAAGGTCTCACAAGCTCGCTGCCTTAAAGGAGTGGTTGGTGAATATTGTGGGAAATCGGACGCTCGGTAGGAGAGTCAAAAGGAACGAGGTTCGCATAGTCGTCGGTATGGGCTGGCGATGCACATGGAAAGAGACGGACGATGGGGGCCGGAAGCCTAAGGCGAGGTTTTTCACCAAGGGTTTCCTGGATGGCCAGCTCGTTGACACCTACGTCGGAACGCCTTCCGTCACGGGAATCAACACTGTCTGCCTTTTCATTGTGTCCACAGGTATGCAGATGGGAGCGGCGGATGTCACCGCTGCTTTCTTGACCTCTAAGGACCATAACGCTGAACGGGTCAGCGCGACACTGCCCTCTGTGCTGCCTCAAGTTCCTGATAAGAATCCCTTCAAGGATATCCCTGACGACAGGTACGAGGAGCTAAAGAGGATGGTGGCCGAGTACGAGCCCGGGGGCACGTATTTGGTAGAGATAGGCCTCTACGGGTTGCTCATGCGGCCTAGCTTTTCGACCACAAGTTGGAGGGTGTGTGCAAGGAGTTGGAGTTCAAGCGGGTAGACACAGCCATCGCAGTCAAGGCCCCCCCTGAGGGACGGAGAGCCCAAGCTATCGTCATGAATTGGATAGACAATTTGCTGACTGGAGCCCCTCCGAAGGAGCATAAAGTCCTTCAGGAAACCCTCAATAAGAGGCTGGGTTTTGGGTCTGTGTGTGTGATTGGGGAGGGATCAGAGAGGAAGTTTTCTGGAGTAGACATCTCCAGAGTCTCCACGGAGGAGATCCACCTCTCCCAGGTCCTGTCCTCGAGAACATAGACACCGCTCCTCTATGGGAGATCTTGAAGGAGAAGCGTCCGAGTAAGCCCTGGAAGGGTTTGGACGGGAAGAGTGCTGAGCCTTCCACCAAGGAGGAGGTCGACAACCAGTATGAGAAGCCGATCCGTGCTGGAGTCAGGACTCTGCAGTAGGGGGTGAGGATAAATCCACTCCGTACGGTGTGGGGCCACACGGTAGCGCAGTCGATTTCAAAGCCCTCCAGACGCGTCTTCAAGATGGTCGTGTGCATCATCAAGATGCTGAAGGGGCACCATAATAAGCAGATGTTCACGAGCGTGGGGCTCATGCCCGTCATGCATACGTATTTTGATGCAGCGTTCAAGTTTGTGACCTACGCTGCACGGTTGGGGTATGTTGTCAGGATCCTGCACTCGATTGAGCTGCGAAGGGACCTGCAGTCCCTCCTGGAGAACTGGATCACGTGGGCCACCAAAAGGGCGGGAAGGAAGGTCAGGTCTTCTACCGCCGGAGAGGTGCTTGCTTTTGAGTTTCTTCTCAAGAAGCTCTTCGGCATCGTTGCCCTTGTGAAGGCAATGTGGGGCCTCAAGAAGGTCCGTGTGATCGTCTATACGGACTCCGGCCCCCTCCACGACCAGTTCCGGTCTGGCAAAGCCCACACCGATGCGACCATGCAGGGCGTTTTAGAGTGGTGCATTCAGGAGATATGTGTCCTTAGGGCAGATCTCCAGTGGATTGCACGAGTGAGAAACGTGACGAACGTGATGATCAAGTGTGCCCTCCCCGGTAGGAAGATGGCATGAATCCAGCGGCGTGGAACTTCTGGAGGAGAAGGGTGTGAGGCCTTTTCTTTCTCTCTTTTGTGTCCTGTTTCTGTTGTCTGCTCTTTCCTTTCTGTCATCCCTTTGCAGGTAGGTGTGTACAAGGTTTTGTTGTTCGCTCGGGGTAGGGACAACTGGGGTTTGGGTACAGGCATGAAAAGAGTTAGATAGGCCAGAGGTACTGTTCGTCCCTTTTATCCGTTTCTCTCTCTCGTTAATCTGTTTTCCCAAATAGGTGACTAGATGGGGAGGTGACAAGAAAGAGGGGTAGGAGACAAGGGGTCTCCTGCTGGGTGGGCGTGGGCTCAACCAGGCAGGAGAGCAAGAAGAGTTAGGCAAGAAGGCAAGAAAGTCAGAAGAGCAGGTCTTCTCCCGCTGCACCTCTCCATAAACCTCCGTAGCCATACATATTCGGTAGTTGTCTTATTCTGTCTCGTCCTGTTTGTGTTTATATTTACGTATTTGTCTTCACCGCTCTAGCGTAGATGGCGCACATGCCTCTGCGTCATAGGCAAAGCATCCAATGCTCGGGCAATGCATGAGGTCATGCAGGAAGCGGGCCCAAATTTCATGTAAACCGAGTATCAATTTTTTTTTGGGCAGTTCGGGTGGAACGGATGAGCGTGGACCGTTTAGGATCAATTATGTGGGGCGTATAGGCAGGTGGATTTGACATTCATGAGGAGGCATTACCTTGTCTGCTCGTATCCATGATCCTGCACTCCATGTCTGGTGCCCGTCTACATAAGAGTTTCATGCGCAGGAAACAGACGGGCTGTTTTCGCGGTGAAGGTGAATGCCCGAAGCACTCAAACAGTCCGATCCCTGTGCGTTTTTCCTTCCTCCGTTTTGAGCAGAATAGGCCTGGCCAGACCAGTTAGGCAGCCTGAAAGAACGCTGTCAGCTGGCATGAGGGGCGTGAATGAGTTTGTATCCATTTATGACCTGGCTGTCTGTCTGCGATCCGTTACGGTGATAGAGTTTGCATGCTGCCTGACCAGCGCTTTGATCTGTACTTTCGTCTTACTCCCTGTCAGGGATTTGCATCACCCCCGAGTGAATCCACGGGAGAATGTAGATAGAAAGGGGGGAGGGTGCTCACGGGGAGCATCACGTCTGGCAGGTGGCAGCTTAGGCAGGGGGAAAGACCGCTGTGTGCACACCGAAACTTTTCGTCTCTTTGTCACTTCTCTTTCTCTGCACAGCGCTTCAGTAGGATCGCAAGGGCGTCCTGCGTTCATAAATGAAATGTCCCGTCCGGATATGTAAGTACCGTGAGAAGAGAAATCCGATCCAAGTGCAGGGGGCATTTGGGTGAGAATGAGAGCTCACGTGTGTTATGAGTGTTTTTTTCCTCTGCCGGCATCTCATCCTGCTTAAAGTCTGTCCTCCGCTGTGGGAGGTCAGGTTAGGGGTGAGTGTAAGTCTGGGTGTGTTCGGTTTTGTTGGTTTGTATTTATGAAATCCTTTCTCCAGAAGGTCAGGGAAGTGTGTGGTGGCTCTCCTGTGATTTTGTTTGTTTTCGCAACTTTTGAAGGCATACGTAAAGGGGTTGGGGGTGCCTTGGAGGCACCTTCCTTAAAGTACAGTTCGTTTGTGTATGTCTGTTTTCTCTCTCTCTTTCTTCTTTATTTGGATTTCTGCACGGCCGGGGGAAGCTCGTCACATCATAGGGGCGTGCATGGACGGTAGGCGCTATCCGGGTGTGGACGTCTTCGGGTTTTCCGTTTTAAATTCGTTTTCACAGACGGAAAGGAGCTAGGAAGGAAGGCCTTCCCGTCCTGTCTATATAGGCAGCGACCTTTTGCAGTCGTGTTTTCCTTGAGCTGCCGGTTGGTGTTAGAGGGGCTTGCGATGCCGACGCCCTAACACATGGCCGACCCGAACTAGACTAGGGTGGGTAAGGCAAGTAAAACCTTTTCCCTTTCCCTTTGTGATGGTCGCGGGGGCCATCCACACATACCGTATGTACGAGTGTGTCAAAGAAGGAAAAGAAGTATTAGGGGAGAAGGTGGTAAGGATTTTGCTTTTAACAGGCCTATTTTGTAAGATTGGGTCTCCTTGCTAAGGGGGCAGGGCCTGCCAAGGCTGTCAAAAGCTCTTGGTTTCGAATGAACTGCATTATGGTTTGCATGAGGACTGCTTATATTTTGTTTGCCTTTCTTTCTTTTATTTCTTTTGTACGTTCAGAGCAGGGTCCGTCCGGCGAAGGAAGCATTGCAGGTAGCACGGGCTCCTGCATGCTAGATATCATCGGTTTTCTGCGAGTGGGGCGTGGCCTATCTGAAGGCAGATGGGCTGTATATCCCATCTGTTCGTGAGCACAAGAAGGGCCTGGCATGGGCTCAGGGCCTGTGTTCTTCTATGCTGTTCCTTTTGCTTTCCCGGTATGGTTTCGTTTTAACAATGTCCCTTCCCCCAGCCCAGTCGGCTGGTTTCCATTTCCCTGTTTGCCCTGCACATGCGTGAGCCCGGTGTGCTCTCACTTGTTAAAGAATAATAAATGACGTCTGTAGAGGATGACGTGTGAGAGCACGAGAAAAGGGAATGAAAAGAGATGCGGTAAATGATTCATGAGTAATTCTTTTGTATTTGTGCTGTATCGGTTAGGAGGAAAAGCAGTCTCCGTTTCGGGTGTGGGAAAAGGGAAGGACCTATGGCAATCCCTTCTCTGTATACCTTCTGACATGTGGGCGTTTCGAGCTGGGTGTATGCGGGGCACGTCCCGGCGTGGCTGCGTCCAACTAATGAGCACACGTTCTGAGCTGCTAGCCGTAGTGGCGGGGCAGCGTTTGGGCAGTTCGGGAGATACCGTATTTTTGTAACTTGCTTGGATGGGGAGCGTTGCTTCTTGCTGCAGGGCCTCTGAATCTATGCTTGACACAGGAGCTTCCTGCAGCAATTGCCTATTTGCATATGCGGATTACCCTGTCTGTATATAGTGGTCCTTTAGTCAAAAGGAGGACGCTCCCATTAGATCGCCAGTTACGGTGACTGGCAGGTAATGGTCGAGCGTCAGGAAAAGAGGAAAAGGAAAATTGGGGAGCCGGGTGATTAAAAAAAGGTCTTTTCTCATGCTTTCCGATTCTCCAAGTCTACGTGCTCCATAGTCTTTCCTCGGGGGCTCGGGAGGGGGTGTATAAAAGAAAACGATGGTCCTGTTCCTAGTCGGATTCGCGGAGGGTGAATTCCAGTCCCGGTCTTTCCATTTGTCCCTTTGCTCCGAGCCAGAGAAAGGAGCGACGCGCACGCAGCGGCCTGGCTACACGGGATGGCGGGGCGCCTGCGACAGAGGTGTGCATGTTGTGAGTTCCATGGTATGGCCTGCATACACTTTGGCGTAAGAAATACACCTGAGGTACTCACCGTAGTCGTGTGTACTCCAGGCCTTCATATAGGATTTAATTAGGCCGATGGTGCGGTTATGCCATTGGAGGCCGCTTCAGAATTAATTCCAGTCAAATTAATTTCTAGACAGTCAGACAGACGTGCACGGCAGTTACCGTCTGTCTGAATGAGAGATTTGACCTAGAGATTGACAGAGCTTCATGTGTAGGAACTGTACTATGCCCTATATGTCTCTGTGGTTCTTTTGTGCTCTGAGTATTGCACGAGGCTACCAGCAGGAGCTTTCTGTGGATTGTGGGGGTTCATAGATTTTCTGTCTGGTGAAAAAACTGATTAGATATTTATTTCTGTTCATCTGTATCGGTCTAGACGAGTACGTTAGGTCAACGTATTCGCTGTGGTCCTCTAATAGGAGAGGGCCAGGAATTCAGAAGTATAGCAGTTTGAGGAGTCCTCTAGACAGGTTAGAGGATCGATACAGGAGGGCCTATAGGATTCCACTGGAGGAATCTTGAGAGAGGTGAGACTCTACTTTTCACTTAAAGATATATATTAAGTAAAAAACAAAGTTCTTATGAACAACTGTAAGTATTTTAAAAAAACTCGTTGGGGTTTTAGAAGCTCAAAACCGGTTTTAAATTGTTTGAATCCAACATTTCCTAAAACTGGAAAACAGAATTCAAATCACAATGTGGTACAAAAAATTTCAAGAGTCCGTTAAGAACCTTGCAGAAAAAAGAAAAGACCCCCTTCCAACAGTGCTTTGCATACCATACTTAATACGGTAAGCCTTTTTTTTTTTTTGCCACACGTACGTGCATACGTTTTTTTAGATATAAACCACACGTTCCAATCACGCGTGACCGGCCGGCCTTGGAAAGACCACCGTTAAAAATAGTTCTGCACGCGAAAAATTACCTAAACATTACGGGTGAGTACCTTGCGTACGCCGTGTCATATGACTCGCGCCCGCGAAAAGGGTGAGTGCCTTGGAATTGAAATTATCCGGCTGGGGATATTTGATGGGCCATAAATGTTTGACAGGTCAGGGATTTTTTATGAGCCTGCCAGCCGAGCTCACTAACCAGCCTGCCAGGCTATTTTGACGGGCCATGTGCACGCTATTTTGACGGGACTAACGGCCAGTATGCTAGGATATGCTGGGACGTGCTATGCATCCACGAACCCTCTAGAAATATTTTGACGGGCCAGGGACATTTGACGGGCTTGGTGATCTTCACTGGCTCACTTTTTTGACAGGCCAGGCTAGTTGAAGCGAAGTAAAGCATTTGCATGCGCTTACTTCGCGCGGCCCGGGCCCGACTTGAATCCTTGAATCCGGCCGGGCCGCGGCCCCTGGAAGGGCCGCGCGCGGCGCAATTTGACTCCCGGCCCCGTAGTCTCTGAGAGAGACCAGGGTCTGAGACCTTGACCTGAGTCTCTCGCTGATTCAAAGTCTGTCAAAGCATCCCATCCAAACTTTCCATCCGCGTCGTTTTGTTGTTCTTTTGTCGGTTGCAGAGGACGGAAGGTGCACGAACCCCTCTGGGGTGTCCCATTGAAACAGATAGAGGGGCAACGGAAATTGCCTGTGGGTTCAAGATGGTTTTCTTTTTCCTCTTCGGGGCCCTTCTGGCACTCACGGGGCCGCGACTTGCTGGAGCCATAGAGCATCTGCGAATCGGTCAGTGCCTGCTTTTGCTTCTGCTTCAGCGCTCATGGAAGAGTTCACTCTCTCTATGTAAGAATGGCGTTTCGAGATGTTACGAATTAAGACGCCTGCATTGTCTCCGCCCCAAACGCACATAAACCAGCCTCCATATTGTTGATCAGAATCCCAGTGCGAAGAAGGAGATTCGTGAGGGAAAGTGACTGCATGGATAAGGAGGACCTGAGACAGACACTCAGATGAACAGAGGAGACGGCCACAGCCACTGCGAAAGAGAGCGGTGCTCTGCAGAGAGAAGAGAACACAAAACAAGAAAAAGCGAAAGGAGACCAGAGCAGAGAAGAGAGGATAACGTGAGCAGGACCGATTCAGTTCATCCCTGAGTTGCTCTCTCTCTCTCTCTGTCTCTCTCTCTTGCTTCTCTTCGTGACTTATTTTTGCGTGCTCAGCCCCCCGCCGGCTGCCTGCTCCTCCCATAAACGCTCTTGCTCGATGCCCTCCTCCTGTTTCCCTCTCCCGGATGGAAATCATTTTTTTTCCTCTTCTCTTTGGCGCGCGCGCGCGCGCGTGTGTGTGTGTGTGTGTCTTTGTGTGTGCGTGTGTGTGTGTGTGTGCATGTGCGTATGTGTGTATGTGTGTATGTGTGTATGTGTGTGTGTGTGTGTATGCGTGTATGTGTGTGTGTGTGTGTGTGTATGTGTGTGTGTGTGTGTGTGTGTGTGTGTGTGTGTGTGTGTGTGTGTGTGTGTGTGTGTGTGTGTGTGTGTGTGTGTGTGTGTGTGTGTGTGCAGGGTCCTCTTGCACATCTCCCAAATGCGATGCTTCGATTACCGTCACCTTCACCCCCAGCACCCGCATTGAAGAAGCCTCGGTGGTCCTCACAGCTCCCCCAGGCTTCAGTTTCGGGACTGCAGGGGAGCCGTGTGAGAAGTTTGCGCCTTCCAAACTACCCGGAAGGTCGAACACCTGTGTGGTGGGGTCGCCTAACGGGCCTCTGTCCTCGCGAGTGGAAATCTGGGTCGACCCTCTGCAGCCCCTGTTGCCCTTCCGGGAGTATTCTTTCTCGTTGCTGGTTCAGAATCCTCTTGTCTCTCCTGCTTTTGCAAGAGACGCATGGAATATTGAGCTCTTCTCCACCGTGCACCCAAAATGGGTAGTGGGGCCTGTGCATAAAGAGGAGGGGCGCAAGACTCAACCATTCCGTGTGTCGTTCCCTCTGGTTTTGGTTCCGAGTAACTCCGTTGAGAAAAGGTCGAACCAGATGACAATTGCGTTTGTGACTGCAGAGAAACTGAACAACCCCCCGAATTATTTGGAATTCTCAGTTCCCTCTGGTTTCGATGTGGGGACACCCGGAGAGTCGTGCACTGGGGCGTTGCACAACAATGGGGGGATTGATGAAGACACAAGAAAAGAAATTGAGCAAAAACTGAGGAGTGCAGTTGCACCCACTGCTCTTGCGTCTTTGACAGCTTCCCTTGGCGATAGGCCGCTGTTTCCCCTCTCTCCCCTCCCTCCGGATTCCACCTGTGAGGTATTGAATTCAACCACTGTGAGGGTAGGGCTGGGTCCTGATGCTAGTTCGTCTCTAGGCGCGGGGGCTCATTTCTTTTCTCTGGATATGACAAACGGGGGTGCGAAGGGGGGGAAGAGTCTCTTCGGTTCTGCCGCCCCTCAGAGTTTTGCGTTGCAGACGAAAAGCACATGTAATGTTGCCGCCCCCTCCGCACCACTCGACACTTTCGAGGCCGATGGCGGGAGGGGGGGCAGGAGGAAGAGGGGGGTTCATGGGGGAGGTCGCAAGGGGAGGAGGCATGCAATTATAGAGGGAGTGGAGCTGTCTGCTCCGGTGTCTGCAGGGAGTTTGCCCCTCGTGGCTGTTGAGGCCTTCAAGGGAGAAGCCGTGGTTGTGGCCTCAAGCAGTGGAGCGAGCGTGATGAGTAATGGGGGTGTCTCGGGGTGGGGGGTACCCTTCGCCCTTGTCCTTTGCCTCGCCTCTGCCTTGCGGCAGTATTTTGTGTAGAAGGGAACCTTAGGAGGGTGTAGATGTATAGAGTGAATGAATGGGTCGATGCGGGCGTGTGTGCGTGTATGCGTGTGTGTGTGTGTGTGTGTGAGAGAGAGAGAGAGAGAGAGAAAGAGCGAGAGTATGAGTCGTGATGAAAAGAAGGGGGGAGAGAGAGAGAGAGAGAGAGAGAGAGAGAGAGACTCCCTTGTTCGGTTCTGGTGGCTGGAAAAGGAAGAGCAGGCATGTAAAAAGGACAGAGGAAGGTGGAGTGTCTCTGTGGACCTGTAACCTTCCTTGTCAGTGTCTGTGTCTCTTCTCCCCTCTGCATTTTCCTTCTTTCCCGTGGACGGACGGGGGGATGGATGGATGGATGAAGAGACGGATGGATGCAATGAGGGCGGATGGCTCTCTCTCTTGTCCTCTCACACAGTTTGTTTCTCCACCTCGAACAGAGGGATGTCCACCTGTATGTGTCTCGTGCGTCGACTTTTAAGCCATTAATTTCCCACTTACATGCTGGTGTGCGTGCGCAAATGCAGCAATTTAATTCCATTCTGTTGTTCAATGCATTTACTGGTTGCGTGGCTGCCTGGTCTGCTTTGTTGGTTGTAAAGATGTACAAAAGGCAACAAGGAGGCAGCTAGCTCGGAATGAGTGAGTGTACCCGAAGCGTCGTGATGCGTCACGGTTGGTTTTGCTTTGTACCCTTAGGTAAATGCATGTGAGCATGGTGTTAGCATGGTGGTCTTGCACCGTAAGTTGCATGCTCATGAAATCGTTTTTGATCATAGACGAAACCGGACTCGGAAATCCTTCTTTTGTGATGTGAGTCATGATGTGACTTAATTCACTGTTAAATTCAATCACGACATCGACTCAAAGAATTGATTGCCACTGGGCCAGTGGCACTGGCTAGGCCACTGGTCGGCTGGCTGCAACTCGGGCTAGAACTCGGGCTGCAACCTGTTCGACTTAGAAATCGAATGAAATCGACCACTTTTTCTAAATTGTTCTCTATTGTTCTCTGTCCGTTTTCTCTTTTGAAAAATTAAGAAATAGAGATTTTATAGAAATATTATTACTATAATTTATTAGTATAAAAATCTTACTTAAAAAATCTAAACCACATTTCTGACTAGATTTTTAACTTTTTTTCATAAATGATAGGATGAGATAGGATAGTTTCAACTCGTTAATTGTATCACTAGTTATATCAAAAAACGAAAAAAAGTTTTTTATATCTAATTTAATTAATACACGTATATGAGTAGGTCGCCATTGATGTGAGTGTGTGCATTTTCCTTTTTAAAAAACGATATAAAGGTTTTTACTAGGGTTGTGAATCTTTTGGTTCTTATAGTATCTCAAAGTCCCGGCCTACTCGATCCGGCTTGTGACCTGGTCTTGCCCTGAGTCTTTCCTTTGCAGGCCACTGCGACAAACTCCATTGACAACCCCGATCTCTCGCTGCCCAAGCCCGCATTAATCAGACATAGAGCTCCGAAGAAAAATAAATAAACTCACGGATACCAATCACAAAGGCGGCCGGCCAGCTACTGTAAGCCAAAAAGCACCCCGGGCAAAAGAAATAGCGACCCCCGCCTCACAAATTTGCGAAAATCGGTCGCTTGGGCGCACCCCTCTTCCCCCCTCCAGATGACATCGCTTGCAGAGCAACAGCCGCATCGTCAGTTTGGAGAGCGGTCATGTTCAGCACGCGTTGGAAGTGCAGACCCTCCTCGGTCGTCCTCCCCTCAGAGAACGTGAAAGACCGTTTCGCTGCAGCAGCAGCTACTGGGGACTTCGACGCAATCACATCCGCCAGCTCGATCGCCTTGTTCATCAATCCCTCGCGAGAGGGGTAGATACCCGACACCATGCCCTGTCTGAGTGCCTCCTCAGCCATGAAGTCTCGACCCGTCAGCGTGACCTCACGTGCCCACGAGTCACTGGCGGTCTTTTTCGGCAGACGCTGGATGCCCCCCAGATCCGCAGCAATGGCCAAATCAATTTCCTTCAGGGCAAATTTTGCGTCAGAGGCGCAGAGCCGCACGTCACATGCGAGTGCAATCTCGAGAGCCCCCCCGATGCAGGCCCCGTGGATCGCTGCAATGACCGGCTTCTGGCACCTCTCGATGGATAACACTTTTCATTATAAAGCCTTTCTTCTTTCCATGTCTCC
>JAHBMJ010005749.1:60000-62500 GCA_018398765.1 Chromera velia | reverse complement strand
AGGGATCCTTACACGCCACCACGCGGGCAGCCCCGTGCCACAGCACTGCGGCTGCCTCAACGTCGGGTCCGTCAAATCCGTCCACTCTTTCGGGTAGCCGGACCTCATACCTCTCCGTGCTTGGGGGGGCGGCTTCGCAGGTCTCTGCAGAAATAAATACCAGTCGTCATAATACAATCAACCCTTCAATGTGTTCCTTTCTCTTTTCTCTTCCAAAAAGAGTTGTCACACTTTTCTCTACGCCTTGAAACACCAGGAAAGCCTAAAGAGAAGCTGTGCATGCTCGCAACAAAGAGACGAAAGGGAGGGAAGAAGCGTACAAGCTGAGAAGAAGATCGGCTGACGTCTGCACTTGAGTGTCTGTTTCGTCCATTGGCCGTCCATGCAAGTGAGCGTCTCCTCGGTTTCTGTCTCCTCGTTCCCGACGTGCACCTCTGCCCGCACGTTGACAGACAAGTGATTCTCTTTGCACTTCACCATCAGCTGGGAGTTATGCGGGTGGGCAAGGCCAAGGAGGGGGTCCTCGATGATCTGTCGCTCGTCGAAGAAATCGTAGTCCGGACAAGGGGCTGCACGCACGCCATTAATGAACGGCGTTTCATGTGAATGAATCGGGACTCTAGACGCATAATCGTTTTTACTTCATCTTTGTCCCTAATTTTCAATATGCTATCAATACACGAGAATGCTCAGACGAGAGGCCAAGGCGCCAGTCAGGCACATAGCAAAACAATCTCAAGGACCCCCCTTAACTAAGAAGGATGGTACCTCCGCAAACACCCTCCCTACCCACCCACCCACCTACTTACTTACCCATGCAGGCCGCGAAGGGCAGGGGACTCCACTTGCCCCTTTCGCATCTGACAATTCTGTCTTGCTTCCTGTAGATGTCCTCTGGCACCATCGCCCTCGCCTCTTCGAGTTCTCTCTCGTCGAAGTCCTCTGGAGGGGCAATTTGGGGCCAGCGAATGAAGGGCTTCGCGCAGTCGGTGAACACCCACTCGCCGTCAAAGTAAAAATCCTGCAGGCACACTCACTCACTCACTCACTCACTCATTTATTCATTCATTCATTCATTTTCTGGTGCGTACAGTTTGCGCCTCAATGTGCACTGATGCTTGAGGTGGAACAGAAAAGAATACTGTGTGTCTTTATGTGGGTCAGACAGAGTTAAGCCGTCTCCGTCAGCAGGGACTCTCAGATGGTGAGCGTGTGATCAGACTGAAGAAGCAGAGAAGAGAGGGGAATGACCAACGTGCGTAAGGGTCCGTCCACAAGATCGTATCGATAGAAACTAAACGCGCCACAAACCACTCGCACGTCTCTCACTCTGGCTGCTTACGTGTGGGACTGTGACGTTCATTCGGTGTCTTCGCTTAGTGTAGGGGAAGAGCCCTGTGTAACAGAGCGCTGCACACAGACAGAGGTCGAGGGAGGGGAGAAGAGGGGAAGGGAAAATGACACTGCATGGGCAAAAAAAGCGAAAGGTCGACCGATGATGAAGGAAACGGCCCAGAGCCATCGCATAGAAAAAAGAGGGAAAGAAACATATTCTCCTCATTGTAAGGCACACAAACAAGTCTTTCTTCGGACGATGTTTGTCCTACTCTCTCTCTCTCACACACACACTCTCTGCCACTGTGTGTGTTTCTACTTCAGACTCCCGCACCTTCCAAATGCGTTTCTACTTCAGACTCCCGCACCTTCCAAATCCCGCTTTTTTCCAAGTCCGCTCACTCACTCTCTCGCATACTCTTCTCCGCACTCGCTTTTTCCCGGCTAGCCTCACCCACTCACTCACTCACTCACTCACTCACTGGCTTACCCAACTACTCATTCACTCATTCACCGACTCACTAGTGAACTGACTAACGTTGGCAGTCAAGTTTGAGTTGCGTCCACCTGCCGTGCTCGCACCTGATCTCCTCCTCCTGTGGGCCCGTGCGGCCAATCCGAAAGTCTCCAAACCCGGTCTTGCACGCTACAGTGCGTCTGGCTCCAAAGATGTGCTGGTGGAGGTTCGCGTCCTCCTTCGGCCCCGGGTCTTCCTTCACTTCATACCGGGAGGCGTCGGGAACTTCGTAAGTCGGGCAGTTGGGCAGGCAGGCGAGGGACACCTGGGTCCACAGACCGTTGACGCAAACCGATCTGCATGCACGCACACGGGGGGGGGGAGGGGAGGGGGGGATAGAAGAATCATAAAAAGCAAAGGGGAGTTCAAGGATGAAGAGGGCAAAACCGTTCATACACGACGGAACATGTCTTTTTTTGAAGTTCTGCATATGGCCGTGGAAAGATTCCTCAAAAATTAATTCCCTTTAATTCATCAGACATCGCCGTGTCTTGCGCTCATGGAGAGATTTCTGATGGATGTAGAAGCAGTACAAGAGAAAGCTGCACACACGACTCACTCCATGCATCCCGGCTGATCAGATTAACACTAGTGGACCAAACCGCCAGTGCATCAACAGGCCGTCTCACTGACTGTACGCACCTTTCA